>BMAO01000893.1:0-39237 GCA_019973975.1 Trichonephila clavata
TTTGCTGGAGAGTGAACTTGAATTATGCTTTTAAGAAGCCAAGCATTGTTACGCTCAGGTTTGTAACTCTCATAACAATGGATAGGAATTTTCCGTAACAATGCAAAGTCTTCAACAAAAAAAAAAGACTACAACAATGACAAAATTGGCGTCGAAAATCGGTTTTCAGCCAAGCTGAATTTCATGACGTTGCTCTTTGACTGTATTAACATTGTTTTTAAAAAATAGTCGGCTATTAGTAACTTCTTTAAGCGCGTTTTTCTGGAGAGTTAACTTGAGTGAACATCACGTTCGGTTTGTAACGCTCACTCTGCGTTATTCGTCATTGTTGTAAGAATGTTATTGTTACAACAATGACAAAATTGGCGTCGAAAATCGATTTCAGCCAAACTGGAATTTCATGATGTTGCTCTTTGACTGTATTAATTAAATTTGTTTAAATATTAAATGCTTTTAACATGTGATTAACTGGAAAAATATTATTAAAATCCAATCTCTACAATGTTTTACATTTTTTTACAAATTTCTATGGATTTCTTAGATTTAAATTCCAAAAAAAAAGTTACAACTATTTTCAAGTAGATTGTACATTGTATTCTCGACGCTTTCTCAACGCTGCCAAGTTAGACTGAGATGGAATATTGTAAAACATTTTTAAAATATTTATGGAATTTCGTAATTTGAAAGTTTTTATTTTTCTGCTTTTTGTACATAAACTATTTTTAAAAAAGTCACTTTTCCATTTCAAGGAGCCATAAAAATGCAACGAAAAAATCTGCTAAATCACAAATGCCAGTAATAATTAATTGTGATAAACCTACCGGACCAGAATTTGGACCATGTTTGAAAGTTTTATGGAGCTATGTGCAGGAAATGAGACAACTTTTTGATACATTGCAACAACTGATAGTTTTTTTTTCTTTAATATTTTAAAAAAGCGATTTAAGAGTGAAAAACTTAAAGAAATAAGAAATCTGCAAAATGTTTTCATCTAGATAAGTAATTATTTAACATTTTGTAATCTTTCTTTATAACAGTGAATTGCAAACAATATGTTCTAAGTTTTCTGTCTCCCATGACATGATATAATTTATATTAATAAATAATATTATTATTTGATATAGTCAAATACTAATATGCGCCGTTGTTTTTTTTTATTCACGCCTAACTAAAAATCCCTGTAAACGTAATAATTATCATAACATTTGAAAGTTATCAACTTCTATCGTGTCTAATAAAGCAGCACAAAGCTGTTTTCTTTTTTTAAGTTTTCACTTAACAATTTATTATAATATCAAATCAGTACATATTGAAGTTCTTTATTCAAATCTACGAATATAATTTCTCTCACCATTTAAAGTTGTCATCTGTTTCAAATTAAACATATATTTATAAATCATGAAAAAAAAATAATATATAAAAACACTAAGAGAGCGGGGAGCATAGCACGTGTGTGTTATCATTGTTCCTTAAACTATTTTATATATTGCATCACCTATTATTTCGTCTTGTTACACTTAATTTTGTCAAATCTTTGGTTTCCATGAAATCGTATTTCTTAGAAATTGACTGTAATGGTGTTGATCAAAGCATTATTTTTAAGGTCAATTATTTAAAAAATTCTAATATGGATGGTTTTTGTTTTGTTTTATCATTAAAAATGATAGATTGGTGATAGTTCATATAGTAAGTTTAAATTCTATCGAATGGCTGAATCGGCATTTTCTATGCTTCCTTCTACATAAGTTATAGAAATGACGAATCAATTTATTTAAGAAAGAAAAAAAAATCTTTATCTTATTATTATGTTGATTATTCGTATTTTGTCTTATGGTTAGATGTCACGATCACATTTTTAGGTTTAAATTTAGTTTAGTTTTAATCAATCTTATTTCTAGCTTAAAATACAGACTACGATTGGAAACGTAATTTGGAAAAATCGTATAAATGAACATTTTTTTTTTCATATTTAGTATCAGCTGAATTAGAATATACATATAAAAATATCTTAAGAATATTATTAGACGAAAAAAATTATTCAAATACATGTTTTGACAAAAAATGAAGAAGGAATATGACTTATTTTTTCAAAACATTCTCCTTTTTTGAAAAATACTTCTGCAATAATAATAAATTGCCTAAATATATCTAGGACTACTCTACTAGGATGAAATGAAATATTTGAAAAATTCGTATTATTTTCAGAGGTACGATCAATTGAAATAGTAACGAGTGTTTTTAGTTAAAATTGCTCTGATATAATAAAACATGAATAAATCTACTTCTGAATAACATATGTCAGAATTTTTATTTCAACTTTTGTATAAAAGTTCTAGCTACAAAAAATATTATTATTACAGAAGTATTTATCGTGAAAGAGAATGTTTCGAGCATGTGTCGTTCTTTCTACCTTGTTGGTAAAAAATTGAATTTAAATAATGTTTTCTTGTCGTAATATTCTTAAAACATTTTTATTTGTATAATCTAAATTTAACTGACACTAAATATCAAAAGAAATTATCCATTTATATGCTCTTTCAAAATTAATGTTTCGAATGTAGTCAGTGACCTTAAGTGAAAGAAAATAGGACTGATTAAGTAGCTAGTTTACCTCTACTAAAACAACACACAGTTCGTCATGATATCACTACTTTAGTACAAGAAAAATATAATCGTAATGTAACTTCATCCTTGTCGTTCTTACTGCAAGAAGTAAATTTAGAACAATCTCTGTTGACTAGAGTAAAATTGTCATGATGGCAGAGAAATTTCGTTTCTTTTATCACTCATTCCCTCTGATTTATTTCCGTTTTATTCTAGATTTACCGTGGATAAGCACAAGTCTAGCACTTATGGGCAAGTTTTGCATCACAGGGTCCTTCGGCCTACTGTACTTATACACTGCAGAGATTTTTCCAACTGGGGTGCGTAATGTCACCCTTGGATCATGTTCCATGTGCGCACGTGTAGGCTCTATCCTCGCACCGTTTATGAGAGACCTGGTGAGTAGCATAGCAGAAGACTTCAAATTTTTTTAATAAACTGGTGAAATAAAGCCACGCCTCATATACTTTCTGCCTCTGACTACATGTATTCCCTATTCTGATTGAACTATCATGAATATGTTCAGTTTTAACGAAAAATTAGAGCAAAACTTTTCTGTATGTGAAATAAAATCTTCTTACCGTAAAATCCGGCGTATAACACGCATCGCCGTATAACGCGTACCTATATTTTCAAGCTACAATTTTAACTTTTTAGGCATGCTCGCCGTAAAGCGCGTACCCCCTTTTTTACGAAGAAGCCTGAAATGTGTAGGTATGCAATGTTCTTATGTTTTGAAGTCATTTGGTCGAGGTATTATTCCAATCTTCAGAAAAAATTGTATACTTCCTGAACAACAAACTTTTGAGTTCATAAGGAATGTTATTTCTTTTAAACAAACAGTATTTTTATATATGCGGACGTATAATGTTTTATGGTTATCTCATATTTTCATTTTTAACGCTGTCATTTTAATATCCGGTATATAGCGCGCATCCGTAAATTTCGATCTTATTTTTTGTGTTAAAATTGCGCCTTATACGCTTGGTTTTACGGCAATTATTTTATAAGACGAGTTAAGCAAACATAATTTTAACGCATAAACAAATAAAGATAAGAAGACTTGTTTTAATACTTGCATGTAGTAGGTTCTAAAGGCTCTGGTATATCACGTAAAATCATTAGCTTGAAGGTCTCAAATTACTGATGCAAAACTTTCTGGACAGTAATTCTCATGGAGGGCAATACACTACTTATGTCAACGATCGCACAATCTATTGAAATACTACTGGAAGTCATCTTTTGCAGTTACATGTAAGGGATCTTGTGATGCTGTTTTTACCTCAAATGATGACACAAAGCGACGCCCCTGAAGTTGTTTTTCAAAGATGAAAATAAATAAAAATCAGAGACCTAAGTGTGGTGAATAGATGGGATCTGGAAGCACTTTAGTATCAGCCTTAAAGAGAAACTCTGTGAATGATTTGGAGCAATTAGCAGGTGCATTGCCATTCAGAAAGTACCATTGTCCACTTTTCTACAGCTGAAGTCATTTGCATCGCGAATAGACTCCCTCAAGTAACGCAAAATGTCTAGACGTTGTTCCTTGTTCGTATTCTGTTTTCAGGACTAAATTCTAAAGGAATCATTCCTTCAGAATGAAAAGAATACTTCCTTACCACATCTTGAATGTCTTTAAACATTGATATCACTCATACATCTTCGATTTGGATATCGTAGGAACACCAAACATAAATCTTCCTTAAGATTCCTAAAGCAAGTTTTTTACCCAAATGATGAATAGTTTTGCAGCGTTGCTCTTCAAGAGCCATGTTTATTATGTCGAAGAGCAAATGTGACTATCTCAGAACAAAATATTCGAGCGCGCAGTTCAATCACCTTCCTGAATACGAAGGAGATGGATGGGAGAATGCATATTTCAAATGGTGTTCTATTTACTACATGCTTTGGCTGTCAAAGATACCCTTAGATCCTGAACTTTTAGATCTTGCAGTTTTCTACCTGAGATCACCAAAGGGAGAGAAAGTGTAAATGAATCCCATGGAGTTTTCATTTTACAAAATGGCAGAAGTACTCTAACAATACAATTTTTTAAGTTTTTTTTTGTAAAGCTTAGCAATTTTTTCAGGAAACATAAATACTTGAAAATCAACAGGAAAAAAGAAACCGGGAAAAGGATCCTATATTAATTCGAAGAAGACATCGTGCAAATTGTGTCAGACAATCAGTGCACAGTTTTAAAACATGCTTTTTAGCACGGCTTTCGAAAAGGGCAGAGTGGAAACAAGTGTGTGCAACCGAAGAGGGCTATTTTGAGTGATTGAGAAGTTATATTAACGTCTCACTATTCAGCAATACGAGGCTATTGGTGACGGACCTCGTATTTTGAACCTCTGTCAAGTGATGAGGACGACATTTGACTTGGTACATCCGTCTCCCAACTACCACAACAATAAGAGGGCATTGAACCACCACAGATTTAACGTGCATTGACCTCCTCTACAAGGTGGGTCTTCAATGGCATTAGGATTTGAACACGCGATACACCGGACTGGAGTTTGTGACAGTAACCACTAAGCTACAGAGGCCACGATGACACATTTGATGGAGAAAAGTGTAAGAGAGTTGCATCTAATACGAGTATTTTGTAATAATAAAAAAGGAATATTTTTAACTAGTCGCGTAATTAACTGAGTGATAAAAAATGCTTGGCAGTTGAAGAATTCACGTTTCTCATGTTTTTAAAGGGCATAGTTACTTTGGAAATTCAAAAATAAATTTTTCAAAATCATTTTTAAAACTTAATATTGAATATTAGGAACACTTCTCAAAGCAAGCCGTGTCGAAATCCGACAGTAATTACGCTCTCAGCAATAAAAAAAAGTGTAAATGTCAACCAAGGACAACTTGTTCTTAAAAAAAATGTTAACAAACATATTTTTCGTTAATTTCTTATTGTATTTAGTTGATTTGGTGTTTGCTTTGTTAACATCATACTACAAACCAGCGTGAGGTTTATTCGTGACGAACATCATAATTTAAAATCACAGTCAAGTGATGAGGATGGCTCCTGATTAGACACTTTACTTTCCAGGCTCTATTCAGATTTGGAATAAACTACTAGTTTTTTATAATACATTGGGCATAACGCCATTACCATTCAATAAATGATTAAGTGAGACTCTCTCTCTCTCTATATATATATCTTCCTGTATATACTGTAAAATGCGGAGTATAAAGCGCACTTTAAAAACAAAAAATAAGATTGAAATTCACAGGTACGTGCTATGCGCTTCAGAAAGCTATGCGCTTAAAAATGCTAGCTTCAGAAATTAAAAAAATTGATGTAAATAAAAAAAAACTTCGTCTGCTACAAAGATCGGAATATTGTTCATTTAAAACAAAAGTCATAACTTATGAACATAAAGGGTTAATTTTCTAGAAATATACTATTTTTTTAAAACCCTGCGGTAATATCTCAAATAAATGGCTTTAAATTATTAATAGCAATATTAACGTACATTGGAGGTTCCTTCGTAAAAAAGGGGAGCGCGTTATACGGCGAATATACCTTAAAACTAAAAATTCCAACTTGAAAGTACTTTACACGACTTTATATATATATATATCACGTCACCCGTAACTTTTATTTTCTATAAATTTTAAAATAAAATATAGAGTTTTTAAATGTGTGTATATAGAGTATTAATGTTATTTTATAGAAACTTAATAATTTATGCGTTACTGTTATTGTCTATAGCCCGGGAATATGTTTGTAGTACTCACGTGGTAAGTCTTTATCTAATAGTTATAACTTTGATTTTAAAATATTTTAGTAATTATTACAGGCTATAATATTATCGTTTTACATAAATAGATTATGGTTTTATTTATAATAATAGTTAAACTTCTTTAGAAATTTCTTGCTTTCCTTATGGCCCAGAGTATTGGCAAATCCAGGTGAAGGTTGGCCGGCCGAAAAAGATTGTTTAAACCTGCAACCCTGGTTCCTAAGGCCAGGAGTTTGCTGTAGTATTTATGTGGCAAAATATATTATATCATGACTATAGTTATCTTAGGTATAATAACTATTTTTTGTATATTTTTGTAATTATATATATATATACACACACTTTCAAATGCATGGATTTAATAATGTTGAATTGTCGATTATTAAAATCGTACCAAATACTAAGCACAGATTATGGTGGGAAAATCATTTTATCAGAAGTTTTAATACAATATATCCATATGGTCTTAATGTTTTATACCTTGCTAAAAACACACTCCAAATTATGTCACAGAGCAATAACAAAGAATTTTTTTATACTGCTTCCAATTCAGTTAAGAATTTTAAAAGAAACTCAAGGAGCAATAGAACAAAAAGGAAAAACAGAGATAAGAATTCTTTAATTGATAATATTAAAGCTATTATAAATGATTTTGAATTAAACTTTAATATCAAGCAGATCAAATATTTCATGTTTGGTCTTAATAAAAAGGAAATTGTACTGTTGGATGAAATTTTAAATAATGAGTGCTTTAAGGTGTGTCATGCAGTTCACATAATAAAAGACATTAATAATTTTTTACTTAATAAATTCAATATAAATGTCAATAAATTTAATAAACCTACTACAGAATACTGCACTTTATTATTCATGAATAATACATTTGATAAAGTTAATTTTTCTAGTGTTTTTAATAGACATTTGTCACTTTTTCCTGTTAGGAATGTAATAGTTAAAAAAGCTTTTAAATATAATAAAACGATGGGCAGATTTATCTTTAATTACAATAATAGCTCACCTTCTCTTGACATAGATGAATGTAAATGTAAGAACTATCATGAATTTATTGATAGCTATCACAAACATGTAGTAAAAGGCAATTTAAATATAGTCAAGGATGGAATTTTAAAAGATATCATGAGTAAAGGCACTAGTTTTAGATTAACAATTTCTAACAACAATAATACTGTTAAAAATCAAATTAATAATGATATAAATAATTTCATTACTAAATCTGCAGTTAAATATGGCTTGCCTTTAGAGGCATTTGATGAATTTAAGTACAATATTTTAAAAGACCTGATGAAATTTAACTATTGTTCTAAACCAGTACTCACTTATAAAGATGTAAAACAGAAAATTTATGATTTACAAAAGAATTTTATCATTGTTTACATAGATAAAGTGCCTGGTAATTATGCTATTATCTGTAAGTATTTTTATAATACTATGATTAATGAACATTTTTTAAACAATAAATCTTTCAATAGATTGGAATTGTCAGATAAAGAAATTACTAATCGAATCACTGCTATATACAGGAAATTGAATGTTTCCATTCATAAGATTAAGTTTCCATATATATTTTTAACACCTAAATTTCATAAAAATCCTGTTAAATTTAGAACAGTAACAAATGGTTTTAAAACTTATATCACTGCTGCAGGTAAAATGCTGCACAATATTTTGCAAGAATTCATCAATAAGCAATGTAATAAAGCTATAATTAAAAATAGTAAAGAAATTATAGATTTTTTTAAAGATAAAAATACTTATTCAGTTCATAGTTATGACTTTGAAGATCTTTTTAACTCTATTGATATCAATGATGTAATTAGGGTAATTTTAGATAATCACAGAAATTATAACCTTAATATTAATTTACAAAAATTTAGAACTCTAATAAATTTTGTCCTAAAAGAAAACTACATTAATTTTAATGGTTCTCTGTACAAACAAACCAAAGGTTTGCCTCAAGGTGGCCCTGCTAGCAATAGTAATTTACACTTTTACGAAAATTATTATATTATTAATAATGATTATTACATTTTTAGATACATAGATGACCTAATTATTTTTGGTAAAAATAATAATTATAATCCCAATATCAATTTTTATCCGGGATATTTAAAGCTACTTAAAATTAATAATAATCCAGTTAAAACTAATTACTTGGATGTATCATTATATATTAAGGACTATAAATTACATAGCAATATTTATGATAAAAGAGATGATTTTAATTTTAACATTCTTAAAGTTCCTTCCTGGAATTCAAACTTATCCATCTCAATATATCGAAATATTATTTTGAATTATATTTATCGTAACAAGGTATTAGTTAGTGATAAATCTAATATATATTTAAATATTAATAACTTTATTAAACATTGTATAGAACACAGTTACCCTCTTAAATTTGTAAAAAGTTATATAACAGTTAAATAAAAAAAGTTTTTTCAGTTATACAGTTTATAGATAGATGGCGCCTCTAGCTAAGTAATTTTGTAATAATATATTTTATTAAAAATTAATCGTTTATGTCTGGATGGTATTTTTATTTTCTATAAATTTTAAAATAAAATATAGAAATTTTAAAAGTATATATATAATAAGACGATGGCCGTTGAAATGTATTTCTTTATATGATTACTAATTTTTTATAATTGATGTTGCATATTCAATATTATTGAGGAGGCTGTCCTGAGGTTAATCTTGTTTATTGTACACTGAACATGAAGACACACAGACGGATTCACAAATAAACACACATAACACAAAGCACAAAACACACTGCAGCCGACTACATGTTGAAGCAGACAAATACAGAAGCGAAAGAAGAGCGCAAACGTGTATGTGTTCAGAGCCCTTATAGTGGCGGTGAAGGTCGTACGACTCTTTTATAACAGGAGTCGTGATTGGCTGCAAATGAGCGGGAGCAATTAGATTAAGATTAAGATTACGCGGTCGTACAATTAGATTAAGATTATAACAGTCAGAGGCGAAAGAACTAGAAAATAATTTGACGGGGTACAGTTAAGGAGAATTAGAAGAAGTCATTACATTTTTCCCCCCTCCGTAAGACGCGTGTATGCGCCAGGGCCCTTGACACACACAAGTACCTTACAGAGATATTAAATTTTAAATTAAATATTATTATTAAAATTTTCCTTCACACCAACCAGCAGACATAAAAACTCCAACACAGAAATAAAATATGATAACAAATATACATTAATATAACTGTAAAATATGGGTACCCATAAATAACGTTCAAATTGTATTAAAATTCAAAGTGTATTAAATTCAGAAATGTAATAAAATTCAAAATGTAGATAAAGTTCAAAATGCATGGAAGTTCAAATTGTATCAAAGTTCAAAATGTTCATTTTTTCTTGAGTGGTTGAAGTAATACTGGTTACCACTATAAACGTTGCATCATATAAGTACACTATATCAAAAATAAAAAAAACTAAACACTTGAAATGGAATGCAAACAAAAATAAGATTCAAAAACATAATTGTAGTATAAAATACCATCAAGGACAAACATCAAAGGAACATCTAAGTTTGTTTCAAAATAAAATAATAGACTTTGTCTAAAAGTAAACTTAATAATCTCAGTATATTAGACTATTAAGGAAGGGGAATTTAATTCAAACTCTTCCCTGTTTCCATCCAAGAGTACACACTTCTCCAAAACTGAAACAGAATACTGAGATGTAAACAGGAAAAAATTTGAACTGGATTGGAAGGTGGACCCATGTTTCGCACATTTATAAGATCTGTATTCATTTCTCATTGTGATATTTCACAACAACATTTTTTTAAAAAAAAGAAAAATTATCCTAAGAGTGGAAAGAAGGGGGTCCACCTAAGAGGGGTAAAAGAACAATGGTCTGGTTTTGTGTAGCTGTGTGTGAATTTTTTGGTTATTAAAATGATTATCATTCGTGACTTAATTTTAATTCTTCAGGAGGATAATAAGTTCTCAATTTTGACACGTGAACAATTTCAGTAGGTTTTTTGGTTAAAGCATTGGGTTTGGTTATTTCATAATTTACATCTGACAATTTTTGTACTATTTCATAGGGGCCGGAAAAAACTGGGGATAATTTTCTACGATTTGGATAATTAAATTCTTCATACATTACAATGTCACCAGGTTCAAAGGGAGAATCAATGAAACGAGCATCATATTTAATTTTGTTTTTCTCATGATATTTAATAGTGTTTTCTTTTGCTAATTTTCTGGCTTCTTCAACTGGAGGGTAAAATTGATTTTGAGCTAAGAGGGGTGTATATGGTAAACTGCCAAAGAACAAATATGCAGGAGGGAATTTTGTGACTGAGTGAGGTGTTAAATTATATTCATTAATTACTTGTTCTAAAAGTTTAGTCCATGGAATTTTGGTAGGAGAAGAATTTACTTTACATCTTAATTTAGTTACAATAGACTGATTAACACGTTCACATTTTCCATTTGTCTGAGGATGATGAGAAGTAGTTAATAAATGTTTCACACTATAATTTCTTAGAAAGCGTTTAAATCTAGATGAGGTAAAAGCACCATTTCTATCAGTTAACAATTTACTGGGTATTTGAATTTGGAAAAGTTGTTTCAAACAATTTGTATAGGTTTCTGTTGTTTCACTTTTGGAAGGAAAAGCCCAAACATAGCGAGTTGCATGATCTATTATTAAGTGGAGAAATTTTTTAGTAGAATTATAATAATTAAATCCACCAACAGTATCAACAGAGATACACTCAAAAGGTTGATCTGTGGGAGGTACAGCCTGTAAAAGGCCAAATCTTTTTTGCCTTTTCTTCTTATTTAATTGACATACATCACAATGTTTAACAAATTTTGAAATATCTAAGTTAATATGAGGCCAGTAGTATTGAGGAGTAATTAAATTTATCATTTTTTGAGTACCTGGGTGTCCAAATTGTTCATGAGCATTTTGCAAAATTTTTCTTCTTAATGAAAAAGGTACAACAATTTTAAACAGATTTTTCTTTTTAAGGACAATGACATCATCAACTTTCTTATATTTAGGACCATTTACATTGTCTAAATTTTGATATGTTTTTATCTCATCTAATTCAAGTAAATGTACAGAGTGCTGGATATATTGAGCAATAGGATGTCTCGACAACATGTCAGCTTCAACATTATTAGTCCCTTTTAAATATTTTACTTCATAATCAAACATGCTTAATTTTAAAGACCAACGAAATAACCTACCCCTTAAATTTTTTACATTTTTAAGCCAAACAAGAGCAGCATGATCAGTGTGGATTATGAATTTTTTACCATGTAA
This sequence comes from Trichonephila clavata, assembly GCA_019973975.1. NCBI lineage: Eukaryota > Metazoa > Arthropoda > Arachnida > Araneae > Nephilidae > Trichonephila > Trichonephila clavata. The sequence goes on from BMAO01000893.1 coordinate 11,681, forward strand.
ATAATAATAAAACTTATCAAGAGCATCTACTATGGCCAAACATTCCAATTCTGTGATACAATAATTTTTTTCGTAGTCACGTAAAGTTCTAGAATGATAAGATATTGGGTGAAGAGTACCAGAATTATCTGGCTGTTTTAAAACTGCACCAATTGCACTTTGAGAAGCATCACAGAACACATGAAGAGGTAATTTAGGATCATATAATTGTAATACAGGTTTAGTTGCTAATTTATTTTTTAACAATTCAAAGGCTGTTTGACATTCAGGAGTCCAATTCCATTGTTTATCTTTCTTTAAGAGTTGATTTAAAGGTTCTCTAATTTTAGCATATGAATCAATGAATTTGTTATAAACATTTACAGAACCAAGAAAACTTTGAAGTTGTTTTACATTTTTAGGGGGCTGTAATTTTTTAATAGTTTCAATATTTTGATTATCTGGTGTAATGCAACCTTCTTTAATTTCATAGCCTAAAAAATTTATTTTATTTTTTGCAAAAACACATTTTGAGAGTTTTAGTTTAATGTTTTCCTCCTCACAAATTTTGAATACTTTTCTTAAATGAGCATAGTGCTCCTCTAAAGAATTTGAAAAAATAACTATATCATCAAAATAGTGACAAGCAAAATTTGAACATTTATGTTTAGTTAGAATTTTACGAATAATGCGATTAAAAATTGCAGGGGCATTTCGAAAACCAAAAGGGAGAACTTGAAATTCATATAAACCTTCAGTTGTAATAAAAGCTAATTTTTCTTTATCTTTATCGTGAAGAGGAATGTGCCAGTAACCACTTGCAAGGTCAAGAGTAGAAAAAATTTTAGCATTATTTAATTTATCTAGCAGGGAGTCTATTCGAGGTAAGGGTTCTGCATCTGTTTTACAAATTGCATTCAGTTTTCTGTAGTCAATGCATAGTCTTGTTTTTTGTTTTTCATCTCTTTTATAAGCCAAAGTAACAGGGGAAGAATAACAACTAGTTGATTCCTTAATTAAACCTGCAGCTAGTAAATTTTGAATTTGTTTATTAATCTCAGCTTCTGAAGTAGCTGATGTTCTGTATGCTCTTTGAGAAATTGGGAGATCTGAAGTTAAATTAATTCTAGGGGGTTCCATTCTTATTTTACCTACATCATATTTATTTTTTGAAAAAACATGGGAGTATTCTGAAATAAGTTGCACCAGGTTAGGAGATAGTTCTTTGACAATCAGAGGTGAAAAAATTTCCTCTGAGGTACTGACTAAATCTTCCTGATTAGGTTTAGGTTTGTTTACATTTTCCTGTATGTGTAAAGACATTTGTTTGTTGATTTTGCTAGAGTTATTTACAATAATTTGTCCATTTTGTAACAATTGGTTATGTTCACAATCAATCATAAATTTATATTGGCTACACTCTGGTAGTCCTAGGATAATATAAGGTAAACTACTATTAATAATATACAGATTTATATTTCGTTCAATTTGTCCTATTCTTAGGAAAGTTTTGCATAGTTGATTTAATTGAAAATTGCCATGGGCTTGATTAATATATATAGGCCTAGTTCTTTGTTTTGTTAGTTTAAGTTTATTTACAATATCTGCAGAAATTAAAGATAAGGTGGATCCAGTGTCAATAACAATATTTACATTACTTTTCCCTGTAAAAGGTAAATTGTCCAAGTTAGCTAGGCTTGGCAATGGTGAGACGTGTCCGGACACTTTTAATTGTCAATATGCTGGGCCAGGGGCCTCAGTATAAGGTTGTTGTCTCTGGTTTGGGATTTGTTGATTACTAACAGGGTTCCCCGAGCTCTGAGAAGCAGTGTTAGTAGCCAACGATGAGTCACAATTATATGGGGTTTGTCTTAATTCGGTTTGATTAAATGGACATTGCTGCTTCCAATGGTAAGCATTGAGAATGCCTTGTCGAGTACAAAAACTACATGGTGTTAGTGGCATTCCATTTTGAAAATGTGTGTGGTGGTTGGGTCTAAATCCTCGATTGACAAAATTGTGAGCCTGATGATTTGGGAGATGTTGGGGACGCATTCTGTTAAAATTTTGAAACTTAGGTCTAAAAGAGTTATTGGGAGGTCTGTAAGCATTTTGTGCTGGTCTATAACTACTTGGTTCTGGTTTAGCTGCTTGTGTTTTCATTAGGCGGGTAGCTACCTTGAGCCATTCTGTAGGTGAGGTGGGAGGGTTAATGGTCATTAATTGTTTAATATTGGTGGGCATTCCATCAGTCAATCCTTCCAAAATGAGTTGGGGAGATAGACCTAATTGTCTACCACAATTTAGTTTCCGGTGAAAATATTCATCTAAATTATTTCTTAGCTGGTGTTGAGAAAAATCTGACAAATTTACTATGTTCGGTTTTAAGAAATTTTCAATAAGGATATTGCACAGATCATCAAAATTAGAAATATTAAGGCAAGAATTAATATAATGGGTTAGAGCAGAACCTTTAAGGTATTTAGAGATATTAAGCATTTTCCAATCATTGTCTTTATTACTAATTTTGCAGGCATTATTAAAATACTCTAACCATGCTTCTATTCTCATTCCATTTTCGGGGTCAAATGCAATTAAAAAGGGTTCACTGGGAATTTGATTTGTATTACTATTTACAGCTAAATTGGGTTGATTATTAGTTTCCATTTTAAAGCCTGATCTGAGAATCATATAAACTTAAAATTTTAGATAATTCTTAAAAATTTTGAAGTACAAAACAAAAATATAAAATTAAAAATCAACACAAATCAAAAATTTGCAGTTACTAATAATCAATGTTCAAAATCAAATATGAAAAAAAATTTCAACACAAATCAAAATTTTGCAATTACTAATATTAGTCATAATCAATATTCAAATATCAAACATGAAAAAAAAAACTTAAATTTCTTACTTAAATAAATATTGTTTTATCAAACTTAAAACAAGCATTGCAATGCTATTAAAAATATGCCAAATAAATAATACTTAAAATAAATTTAAAGTGAAATAAAACAACAGAAAATATGGATTATTAATTATCTTAAAATTTGAAAAAGAAACAGATCGATGATGGCCATTTTTTATTTTTTGTACACAAAACTTGAAATTTTGGCGCTGTGAAGAATTTGAGGAATGGAACACTCTCACGAAGCTGAAACACAGAAGTAACGGGGATTTTCCCGTACTTGTTATCAGGTGAAAAGGGGAATACCCTTTGGAGGCTTCAATTCGTTCACATTTTTGTAGAATTTTCACGATGGATTTTTACGATATTTCCCGCGTTCCCAGCAGGTTATTTCATCCTACCGACTATTATAATAAGACGATGGCCGTTGAAATGTATTTCTTTATATGATTACTAATTTTTTATAATTGATGTTGCATATTCAATATTATTGAGGAGGCTGTCCTGAGGTTAATCTTGTTTATTGTACACTGAACATGAAGACACACAGACGGATTCACAAATAAACACACATAACACAAAGCACAAAACACACTGCAGCCGACTACATGTTGAAGCAGACAAATACAGAAGCGAAAGAAGAGCGCAAACGTGTATGTGTTCAGAGCCCTTATAGTGGCGGTGAAGGTCGTACGACTCTTTTATAACAGGAGTCGTGATTGACTGCAAATGAGCGGGAGCAATTAGATTAAGATTAAGATTACGCGGTCGTACAATTAGATTAAGATTATAACAGTCAGAGGCGAAAGAACTAGAAAATAATTTGACGGGGTACAGTTAAGGAGAATTAGAAGAAGTCATTACATATATATATATATATAGTAATATTGCTACTTTACTAATACATAATAATTATATGCGTTACTGTTATTGTCCATAAGAAGCGAATATGTATTCACATGGTAAATCTATTAGTTTGGCTTTGATTTTAAATATTTTAGTAATTATTAAAGGCTATAACATTATAGTATTACATTAATAGATTATGGTTTTATCTATAATATAGTTAAACTTCTCTAGAAATTTATTGCTTTCCCTATGGCCCAGAATACTGGCAAATTCAGGTGAAGGTTGGCTGGCCAGAAAACTTTGTTTAAACCTGCATTCCTAGTTCCTAAGGCTGGGAGTTTGCTATTAGTATTTCTGTGGTTAAATCTTTTCTATTATGACGATAGTTATCTTAGGTATATAACTATTTTTAGTATATTTTTGAAATATATATATATATATATTTCTAATGGGCTGCGGAATGGTGTTTGACCATTGCAGACCTAGTAAGTTCCCCGAAAGCTTGTATCTCTTTTAAGCGCGGCATCATTAAGGCGGATACCAATCGCCGCAGGTAAATTTCTCCGTAGAGAAATTTACCTGAGCTCTTACGATGCGAACCTGTACTAGAATTTAATTTTGCCGAAGGCACCCAAGCCAAGCGAAACAGACAATCTAGGGATCCTTTACATTATAATCATACGGCATTTCCACTGTCGGTTTTCTGCATCATGAAAATACACCGACTCGGGCCAAGGTTGAACCCGCAAACTTAGGTACAAAAAGAACAGCGATAAACCAACCAAGCCACCCAGCCGATGATTTTACGATATATATATATAAATATATGTGTGTGTGAGTATGAATATCAGGACCTTCCAAAAATTACAAATGATATTTGTGCAAAATGTGATATTTACTGATGAAATCACTGATCATCTATATTTTATGAAACGATTGGGTTTTAAGACAAAATATTTTTCTATCATTTTTACTTTTATTAACGATGACATTTCGACGATACAGAAATAAACGTACAGAAATTGAGTCTAAATCTTCTTCAAAAGAGGCTCGTAAGACTTTGAGAATGATGGGGAAAAATAGTTCAAGAACAATTTATGGGAAAAGAAAGCCCATCAAATGAAATGGATACATTTTAAGTATAAAAAGTATAATAATTCAAAAATCTTTTTAGTTGAATTATTAAACTTGATTTTCTGAGTTTTGAATTTTTTCATACTATTGCACAAGAATAAAAAAAAATGTTTCCCAGAGCAAATCAAGAGAAATACGCGTGAGAACTCGCTGCCAAATGCATTCCTCAAGGATAGCAAGCCTTCACGGAATAAATGGTGTAGTAACATTAAATTTTTTGCTAATGTAAGTACAGTTTAAAATTTAGCTTATTGCGAGTTATTATTGTTCTTTTAACATTCGTTATTTTTAGAATTAAAATGTGCCTTCATAAGGAAGAACAACAAGATTTAATAAAAAGCGAGCAATATAAAATAATAATGCAAAATTTATTGTGAAATATTATAAAATTTGATTTCATATAAAAATATTTAAAAGGGTTTGAACGTCCACAGGAGCCTTTGTTAAATTACGTAAGTTTATGCACCGTTTTCTCAGAAACTACTTACTTCATATGGATGAAATTTTTACATTAGGTTCTGTGTACCATTTATAATACTTTAAAGTAAGGTTTTGTCTTTTTGTTAAAAATTAAAATAATTATAACTTATTTAAAAAGTGTCAAATTTTTTATTAAAAATTAAGTTTAAATGATCTTATCTAAAAAGGTTTGCTAGATTCCCTCCATTAAAGTGTGAAAACATTTTAAAAGTATGCTCACTGAAAATTTGAGGTCCATACTTTAATTAGTTTTTGAGAAAAAGGTACGTAAAATGAAAAATATTACATTTTGAGTAAACCGGCTGTAAAGCAAAACTGGCAATTTTTGAGGATTTAACTTTTTTTTAGTACTTTCCAGAAGCATACGGCATGTAAAAGATCCCTAGAATGTCTGTTTGACTTAGATGCTCTCGGCAAAATTAAATCCTAGTACTGGTTCGCATCGCCAAGAGCTCAGGTACCTCCCTCTAAGGAGAAAACTGGGTGTCTCAAAATTGCTTGCTGTAATTGGTATCCCCTATATCAGTGATGGCGAACCTATGACCCGTGGGTCAGTGGCTGACCCACGCAAGCTTTTTAACTGACCCACGATTGCTAGGCAACTACTTGTTTGCTTACGCGGGTTTATTTAGATTTTCTAACTTGTGTGGATTATTTATATTCTATTTGTATTTTTTCAAGCCCTGTATTGACACAAAATCAATTTAATCCTTTAGTTTGATCATTATAGTTCCAAAGTTACGAAAATGACAACAAATGTATATGAAGATATGTAGTATTTGAAATAAAGCAGAAATGTTTACAAAATATCAAATAAAGTGAATAATTTTACTCACATTTGGTTTGTTGAAAAAAATCGACTAACAAAAGCAAATAATCATATTTAAAGCATTTTCTACGGATGAAATGCACTTTTGTAAGGTTTTGTTCAGTTATGTTTGTAGAAAGATACTTCCATAGCACTTGTATCGTCGCCTCACTGTTTCCCCTTGTCAGATGCCAATGGAGGCCATGCACATATCTCTTATTCTCTATAATAGCAATTTTTGGCTCGCAATTTAAGGCGCTTGCCCTAGTCAGTACCAGTGTTGAACTTACATTTCGAACGTATTAAAAAGTAATGTGTAGCATGTATGTATGTCAGGTATGTAAATACAAAATTTCTTCTCAAATTATTGTATTCTAAATATAAATATTTTTAATTGTAGTCCGTACTATGTCGGCGGTTAGAAAATTAAAAACAAGCCGTACAAGTTCGTGGCTATATCAAGCAGAAAGGTTTGATAAATATAGGGGGATTGAAATGAATAAAATGGTTATACGTATGTTTGTACTGAAAAAGTGACTCCACGTATATATAATATAAAAAGATATTTTAAAACATTGCATTCAAATCTCGGCATGTCGACAGATGAGGATAGAAACACTTGTTCCTTACAAAAGAAAAAAAAGATTGCATTTTTCTCAAAGCAGTGTTTAAAAAAGTTTTTTGGTTCCAAAAAATAACATTACAGCTGCTAGTTTCTAAGTTGCCCATTACATTGCTCGCAACAAGAAACCTTTTTCAGTAGAAGGATTTGTAAAAAAAAGCGTTTTTTAAAATGTAGTCCTACATTGGTTGCTGATTTTAAAGAAAAATGCTTGATTATGAAGTTTATAAATGAGTTACCTATAAGTCGCAATAAAATTAAAGGTCAAATTAATATAATTGGAAAAAAATATATTTTTTCGCGCAAATGTATAACGCCTTAAATTATGCAGAAATGTATTGAATTGCTTTAGATGAGATTAATAATATAAATGGTTATGCACAATTTGCAGTTTTTGCTCGGTATAAGTTTGGAAATATAATGAAAGAAGAGTGTGTTTTTTTAATGAAACTAATAACGTTGAAAGGAAAGTGTACCAGTCCTGATATTTTTACATAATTTTATATTGCATATAAAGAAATGGATACTGACTTTTAGAAAATAATTTCTGTAAACAGACGGTGCACCTAGTACGGTAAGGAAAACATTAGATTTATTCAGTAACTTAAACAAAATACTTCACATTTTCCGATTGAATCTCATTGTATAATTCACCAGCAAGTTTTATGTGCTAAGCATAATTTAAAAACATTTTCCATTGTACTATCAGTTGTTGTAAAAATAATCAACTTTATAAACGTAAGAGTTCTTTATAAAAGGAAATTTGTATAATTTTTAGAGGAAATTGAGTGCCAATATTCAGGGATTTTGACATACAAAAAAGTTCTATGGCTTATTTTCTGTGAAGTCCTTCATAAATTTACAACGTTATTAGAAGAAAGTATGATCTTTTTAATTGAAAAAGACAATAGCATTGGTGAATTATCCAATATACATTAATCAACTGATTAAATGTTTTTATGAGACACTCAGAATTTTAATGAACTGAATAAAAAACATGGACTAATTGTTTTAACAATATTTGAAAATATTATGAATATTATTTCACTCAATTACAAAAACATTTTTAAAACACAATTATCGAAAACTCCGTTGACATTTATGAAAATGCGAAAAAAAAATATGTAATGATTATGCTGGAAATAAAACAAGGTTTTGAAGAGAGATTCAATGAATTTAAGAGTTTGGAAAATACATTTCACTTTATTTTATATCCATACAAAATAGAATTTGAAACGATGGTGTTGACCGAATTTATGTGGCTAGGTATCGATAATTTAGAAATGAAATTAGTTGAACTTCGAAGCAGCGTAGTGTGTAAAACAAAATTTCAAGATTTGATTTCTGAAGTAGAAGGAGAAAAATTTCGTGAAAATCTTGCAAATACTATTGATCCACAGTAAAAATTGAAAATACACTGCTGGCCACCGTAAATGCAACACCAAGAAAGACAAGAGATAACACAACAAATTTATTTTGTAGATAACATGTTGACCAAGTATCAAATGATTAAATTTATAGATTTCTGTGAAGTGTGGTTCCTGCCAGAATCAGTGGCCAGAGTAGCCGCCATTGTTGGAGATCACCGCTGCCACACGCCTCGGCATTGATTCAAAGAGACTTTGGACGTGTTCTTGGGGTACAGCAGACAAACAGCTTCCACACGTTGCCAAAGTTGATCTGGTGTGGCAGTTGGGCGTGTAATCTGGGTCAATCGTTCAGCAACCATGGACCACATGTTTTCTATCGGCGAAAGATTTGGAGAGCGAGCCAGCCAGGGAAGCAATTCAATCTGGTGATTGACGAAGAACCTTTGGACAATGCGTACCACGTATGGTCGCGCATTATCCTGTTGAAATATGGCTGTGGCCAAGCCCTGAAGGCAAGGAAGGACAACTGGCTCCAACACCTCGGAGATGTAGCGCTGGCTGTTTAAAGTACTAGAGGAGTGCGAGTTTAAAGTACTAGAGGAGTGCGTACTAGAGGAGTGCGAGAGTGATATCCAATACTGCCCCATACCATACCATAATACCCGGTACAGGACCAGTGTGGCGGTGCATAACGCAGCTGTTCAGCATCCTCTCTCCACGGTGTCTCTAGACTCGAATCCGGCCATCGTGGTGTTGCAGACAGATTCGTGACTTGTCAGTAAAGAGAACTTCATTCCATTCTGCCGCCCGTATCCTTCTTTCATCGCACCATTGGCGGCGAAGACGTCTGTGGTTCTGCGTCAAGGGAAGACCAAGCAATGAACGTCTTGCGGACAGACCACTCTGCTGTAAATGGCGTCGAATGGTACGCGCAGACACTGAATGATGCGTTACAGACTCTGGCTGTTCTATGGTTCGTGATGTGACTGAGTGATCCGTCACTGCCATGCGCACAATTTGCATGTCCTCACGTGAAGTGGTGCACTGAGGTGGATGCGATCGACCACGTCGGACCGTCGGACCCTCCTGCATCCAACGGTCACATATCCGCATTACAGTTGTTTGGTTTCGTCCAACACGACTACCGATTTCCCTGAAAGATAATCCACAATCTCGGTAGGCCACTATCCTTCTTCTGTCGAACTCGGATACTTTATCGAAAGCTGATGACTGTTTTCTACGAGACATAACTGATCGTTTTTTGAAAAAACCACAAGAAAAACATAATTGCCGAACTTGAAATCGTCGAAATCTCCAAGCCTTAAATAGAGCTTTGAGGTGGCGCCACAGGCGTACGTGATGTGTGTCTGCGCTGAAATTCTAATCATTTGCATATCTCACCTCCGCTAATGCATGCCGTAAATTTCATGTTATTTGCGTGCTTCCTTCAGGGTGTTGCATATGGGATTTTTTACCAAATAATTTTATATCAATGAAAAAGCTAGTTAATATGTAAGCTCTTTCAATGATGTTTGGGTACACATATTCGTGTGAAAAATTGTTTTCTTCAATAAACTTTGCAAAATCTAATAGAAATAGACTTGACAGGGAATTAACTGCGAAATGCGTTAAACCAGTGGTATTCAAAGCGTGTTCCGCGGAACCTTGGGGTTCCACGAAACAAACCCTAGGGTTCCGCAAGGTAAAAAAATGGAAAGGAAAATTATAAGTTGTGTATTGAAAATAGATTCATGTTCTCTATTAAGTTTGTGTGGCCGCGGTGGCTGAGTGGTCTAGGCATCGTATCATGGCTAACGTGTCATGAGTTCGATTCTAGTACTACTAAAGATCCGCCGTGTATGGGAGCAATGCACGTTAAATCTGCCGAGAGCTCAAACGTCCTCCCATTGGTGTGGTGTCGCAGTTAGGAGAGGGGGTGCCAGCTCAGGTGTCGTCCGCGTCACTTGACCATGGTTCAAAATTACGGGGACCGTCGCCAAAAGCCCTCGTGTTGCTAATCACGACGTTAATATTCTCTCACTCTATTAAGTTTGTACAAACACGAAATATCTAAATCCTTGCTTGCCAGCGCAAGTCACTCGTACCACGGTAAAAAAATTTAATAAATATGCGATTCTGGACAGACTCTTTTTTTGCGTATTTTTTAGAACTTTTAATTCTCTGCATATGCAAGTTGGGGACCATTACAGGGTATATATACACTGTGGGGGCAGAAATTAAATCTAAGAAAACCTCCATTTGTGTTTCATGGTATTCTTTAGAAGGAATGGGTTGAATAATTTAGAAAAAGATTTTTTTTTTCAAAAAAAATAGTGGTATGTTTTAGCAACTTGATTTCTAAATTTCTTATTTAGTTCCAGAATTTATACGGAAAAGACAGAAATTGGAGAATCTTGATTTTGTGTTAAAATAGCACATGTGTGTTTCAAAAAATTTCTCTTCAGTTTCAAAAAATTTTGCAGCTTTTTAAGAATTAATGCACACGTGTAAGTTAAAAAGACAAAAATTATTGCGTTTGCCAGTAGTTTTTTTTAACTTTAAATGTTATAGCGTAAACTTCCTCCATATAGCTTGCTTCTTAGGTTATTTTTACATGTTGATAAATATGATTAAGTGTGCGTTTTCTTCCCTCGAATGCACCAAGATGTTTCACAAACATTTTTGATCAACATTGTTATTTAATGAAAAATTGTTATACACTTCCTGCTGGAAAATTTTTTCACTCGCTTATAAAAACTAATAGATAAGAAATGTTAAAATGCTTTAAGGAACATCCAATGATTATTTACTACACGTAAAAGAATTCCAATAACACTAACTGTGGTCGAAATTGAAACAAAATGTGGCTATAATGTCTTTCACAGTTTGAACTTTTCTCTCACATGTTCAAGGACAATAATCGATCGAAGATAATATTACTTTATTTGGTTAATTCTTTTGTATTATTCTTCTCTTATTCTGTTGTGAAAAATGATTAAATTTGGGAACTTTTTTTTCTTTGAAAGCGAACTCAATGAAGTATTACCAAAAATATGGTCTAATCCGTAAGTACCCGAAAGACTATAGAGCTTAGGGGAATAAGAAACCTAACGGAACTGCAAGACAACATTTAAATTCGTACTTATTTGTGTTTTGGGGTGGCGTGTACATAAGTAAAACTCTTTTGCCATAATTTTGAACACAACTACTGTGTTCTGGTCATCTAAATATAATAGTTATTAGATCTTTCGTTTATTTCAAGTGTACGCCTTTTTCTTAAGTGCAATATTTAATTTTTCTAAATCTATGCTAGTTACTTGTATTCTGCTACAGTCTTAGGCGTGATTAAAATCACGCCAAACAAGCTGTAGACGGAATGTAGATATTATTCAAGATGGCCTCCTCACGAAATATGAAGAATAAAAAAAAAAAGATTACTGAAACTTGATGAAACAATTGAGAACTGTATAATTACAACCATTTAAAACGATTTCAAAAGTGGAATAAAAAGAAATTTCCTTTATTTTCCAAGTAAAATGGCGCAGAAAAGTGAAGAGGGAAACTGAATGTGAAGAATTTCAAAATGATTGTAGAAAAAGAAATTAAAATAAACGAAAGGAGTAAAAATTAAAAATAAATAAATAATCAAATGGAGATGAAAGAAGAATTAAATTCTAAAAAAGCGACTTCATTAAGGGAAGTTAAATAAAATTAGGAAATCATTATTAAAAATAAAACTGTAGAAATTAGTTATTTACTACCAAAAAAAAAAGAATTCTGCCTCACAGAGGTGGAATTCACCACGCAAAATTCGACTTCGCAATTTATTACTTTTTAAGAAAAAGTTTTCGAGTCTTTTCTAGATTTATCACATTTCCCATTGGGTGAAATCAGTAAAATTTTAACCAAGGTACGAAAAAAAAAGAAATTGATCAAAAGCGTGAAGACTAGATTTTAGTATAATATATTTCGAGTATGCCGTGGAGCCTTAAGCTTGAAGAATTGAAATTACTTCTGATTGTGCGGACTTAAATATTTTGTTCCTTTTTAATTAGATAAAGTTAACGGCATATACAGCCTTCAATAGCTCAATTACTTTTATATAAAAATATATTGATGAAATAATAAAATATACCACTACAGAGATACATCAAAAAAAAATTTTCATTTAAAAATGTCTGAAAATAACTAAAAACAAGTTCAAACTCACTAATAATGTACAATAGAGAATCGATTATATCATTAAAGCCTTTCTGAGTAAAAACGGTAGAATCTGACATTTTTATTATAATAATATAGCTTTATTTTTTCTTAGGAAACGTCGTCGCTTAGGAAACTCACGCTTTTATTGTATCCATTTACCTTTATCCCGTCTTTGGAGACCATCCTCATTTAGGATGTTGACTCAAAGCTTTATCGTTTCTTTGGAGACCGTCCTCATTTAGGGTGCAGACTCATAGCTTTACCCTGTCTTTAAAGACCGTTCTCATTTAGGATGCTGACTCATAGCATTACCTTGTCTTTGGAGAGCACCTTTATTTAGGAGGCTACCTCATAGCATTACCCTGTCTTGGAAACTTTTCTCGCTTGAGATGCTCACGTATATATTGTATCCGTATACCTTTACCCTGTCTTTGGACACCATCATTCATTTCGGGTACTGTCGCACAGCTTTACCCTGTCTTAGGAGACTGTCCTTGCTCAAGATGCTGACACATAACTTCATTTTGTCTGCAGACACTGTATTCATTTAGAAAGCTAACGAACTTATTGTGTCTACAAAGCATTACTCTGCTTCCGCTTACCGTTTTTGATTAAGAGAGAAGCTGACGTTCTTACTGCATTAAAATCGCTTTACTTTGTCTTCGGATATTGTTTGCAAATGAATTACTGACTTTTTTTTGGTTCATTTTATTAATAAAAGTACGCTCATATTATCTTTCAGTAAATAAATTGTTGGGATTCACGGCAGTAACCACGTTTGATAAAAAATATTTTACCTTTAATGTCTTATAATTATCAATTTTCTTAATTTTAAATTTTAAATCACATTTAAAAAATAATTTACATTTTAGTAATAATTAACTCCTTATTAATAACAAATATATATCTCGCAAAAAATAATATCGTTAAGATATGTCTGGAATAAATTTGCAACAGTTAATTTTTTCCCTTTAATTATAAAAGAATCTTAAATACTTCTAAAAAAAGTTATTAATCCCTGTAAAACTTCTTCATTTTTGACTCTTCCAAAAAATTTGATAGAATATGGAATATGACTGCATACAACTTTAACATAGCTAGACTTTGCCATTTTATCAAAAAAAATAGAGGCATATATATATATAATATAATATTCAGAAAATATGCAAGGGAAGGTGACACTGGTAGCGTGAATAATATTTTTACCGATATATATATACACTCAAAAGCCAAAAATTATGACCACCCTACATTTTGCAATGAACGCGCCTGGATGACGTGAAAGGCACGTGATCAGGTGGAAGTGGTATTTAACTGCTGCTGGAGAGTCTGAAGAATCATTCTTTCACTTACTTATGTGTTGTGATGAGAAAGGATGTGGATCTAAGCGACTTTCATAGAGGGCATATTGTAATGGCTCGAAGGCTCGGAACAAGTATTTCCGAAACTGCACGACTCGTGGGTTGTTCGCGATCTACAGTTGTTAGTACTTATGCAAAGTGAATGAATGACTGTGAAACCAGCAGTAGACGACATGGTGTTGGACGTCCACACGCTATCAAAGAAAAAGGTCGTCGGAGACTGTCTCGCATGGTGAAGCAAAACGGAGCCAGACAGTGGCTCAGCTGACAGCCCAATACAATGCAGGGCCAAGTAGAATAGTATCGGAGCACACTGTTTAGTGGACACTGTTGGATATGGGGCTACGCAGCAAACGTCCCACTCGTGTGCCTTTGCTGATCAAGCGTCATCGCAACTGCGCCTGCGCTGGCCGGGAACATCGCGACTGGTCCATGGATCAGTGAGAGAGACTGGGCCTGGTGAGATGAATCATGTTTGTCATTCATCACTCCGATGGCCGTGTCAGGATACGCCGTCTTCCAGGCAAACAGTTGCTCCTTCAATGTACAGTAGGTCATACACAGGCCGGTGGTGGCGGTATTATGCTTTGGGGGACGTTTTCTTGGGCGTCTCTGGGACCCGTGGTTGTGGTAGAGTAGACCATGAGTGCTACATAGTATCTGAACCTCATTGCGGACCAGTTGCATCCTTGCATGGCCTTTGTTTTTCCAACTGGAAATGGAATGTTACAACAGGACAACGCCCCGTGTCACAAGGCTAAAATTGTGTTGGAGCAGTTCCAGGAACATGATGCTGAATTCCAGTTAATGACCTGGCCGCCTAACTCACCGGATCTTAATCCGATAGAACACATTTGGGATGTCATGGGACGGCAGCGCAGAGTTCAAAGACCACAATTCGCTATATCTCGTATTTGTGTGACCGTTGCTTAAACATCTGGTACAATCTGTCTCCGGCCATCTACCAAGGACTTGTGGCATCCATGCCAAGGCGGGTTGAAGCTGTGTTGCGCGCCAAAGGTGGGCCAACTCGTTATTAACAGGTGGTCATAATGTTTTGGCTCTTGAGTATATATATGAATATATATATATATATATATATATATATATATATATATATATATATATATATATATATATACTAATAAATACTACTTCACAATATACACTCATGGACAAAAAATTAGCGCACAAAGAAATAATTGCGGGATTGTAACGAAACTTGGCATGAAGGTACATGTCGGGAGATATGCAAATGATTAGAAATGCAGCGTGATTGCGCATTACTTATAGAAGGTAGAGGGCGTTTAACGTCGTTCTCCGTTGAGTATAAAACCGGTAACCAAAGCTTGCTTAGTGTGCTGAATCGTTTACAAAGGAAGCGCTGAGATTGGCATGCTATTACGCCGTTTTTGAAGACAATATGAGCAGCTGTAGAAGTTTGAGAGGAGAAGAATCATCGGCATTATGGAAGATAGATGGTGAGCTAGGCGAGTAGCTCGTCAATTAGGCCACTCTGATTGTGTTGTGAGGAGGTGTTGGGACCAGTGGATCCGAGAGATGTCATTTACACGAAGACCAGGACATACCAGTAGTCGAGAAGACCTCCACATCATAAGAAATGCATGCATACAGCCAACTGCTTCATCGGCCGCCATCCCGACACAGGCAGCACCTTTACTAGGGGTCCCTGAGTCTTTTCGAACCATACAAAGTCACCTGGCTGAAGGACATTTGAGATCGCAGGGCCATTTACATGTGTTGCCCTTGACGCCCACCCATCAACGCCTCCGTTTGGAGTGATGCTGCGCACGAGAAAACTGGACTGAAGCGGAATGGAACCAGGTCGTCTTTAGCGACGAATCCAGATTCAATCTCAGCAGTGATGACAATCGTGTTCGTGTGTGGAGACCCCATGGTGAACCTCTCAATCCTGCCTTTGCTTTACAGTGACACACGGCTCCCACATCTGGTGTTATGGTATGGGATGTCATTGCCTACAATACACGGTCTTACATAGTATTGATCCATGACAGCCCAGCGTTATGTCCATGACATCATGCAACCACATGTGTTGCCACTCATTCAACGGCTCCCAGGAGCCTTTTTCAGCAAGACAATGCTCGGCCTCACACGGAAAGGGTGTCACAAGACTGTGTCTGCACTGTTACTACCCTTCCTTGACCTGCCCGATCCCCAGATTTTTCTCCAATCGAGCATATCTGGGATCATTTGGGCCCACGAGTTTGAACGAGCTAGACGCAAGGCAACATGGAACAGCAAACACGGAACTAAATGTCTCAAGACATCATACAGAACTTGTGTGCCTCAAGGCCGATCGTATCGCATCGTGCATTCGCGCTAGAGGGGGTTCAACAGGGTATTAAATCCTCCGTTCTTTTGCTTTTTTCTCTGAAATAAATGATCCCTTTCCTTTGATTTTCTAATCATTTACTTATATGAAAGTAGTCATTACGTATGTAAAATTTCGTTTTATTTTGACGACTCCTTCTTGGTGCGCTATTTTTTTTCCCATGATTGTACATAGTATGTAATTTTCGTTACTCCTTGTTTATTCAAAAACTCATTGTCATTTGCACCAAAAACTTCAGAACATTTAGCCCTACTAAATAATTTTAATTCGCCAAACTTCGCTTATTTTTACTCTTTAAGCCAATTGAATTTAAAGGTGTTTAGTTTTAAAAATACTCAGTTAAAAAGTTTTAAACTTAACTTTGATGCAAAAGGGCATTAGTGGCCCACGAGCTAGTACTAAAAAAAATATGAACAAAATTTGACTCACGTCTCTAAAAAGGTTCGCCATCCCTGCCCTATATGGTGCAGCGCTACAAAGTGATACCAGCTCCTGGGGAATGTACTAGGTCTGCAAAGGTTTAAAATACCATTGAAGGAAAAAAAAACTTTCACAAAAAAGTCTCTTCCATTTTTTTAAAAAATTATTTTTAACAATTTAGCCTTTATTGTTTATCTCAAGATGCTTTCTTTGGGCTACACGAATCCTACGTGCATCTAATTTTTTGAAGCATGACACACAGTTATAGCTTAGTTCAATGCCATAATGTTTTAAGAGCCTTAATTTTGCTACATGACTCATATTTAACCGTGTAATAACCACATTTACCCTTAATTTAAGAGTTTTTAATTCCACAAATGTAAATTTTGGAATCACTGACCATTATGATGTTATTAACTGACTCACTGAGGATTTTAGTCTTTCCACGTAGACATTTTTTAATAACAGAGGATTAGCTATATCTTTAAAAATCGCATTCATTTCTTTCATTATGGTATATGACATCTTGTGTATGTGTTTTATAATCATAGTGCTGTAACGGGGCTATTCAAGAACCTCCTAATAATCCTCTTGGAAAAAACTAGTTCTATGAATATTGTTGTATTGAAAACTTTCTCCCGAAGAAGAAGACACGGTTTATGTAAATGAAGGCTTATATTTAAGCATTAACTTTTTTGGTTCGAGAGAGAAGTATGTGTTAGGAGTTAGATGATAGAAGTTAATAATTAGCGCAAAGTAATGGGAAGTTAGTTGTGAGGGCTCGACACTTAATTGGTTAATATTTAAAGATTTGTTAATTGACAATTTAGCCAATAAGTTATAATTGATTAATATCGACCAAAGGTCGAATTGCTGAGACAGGAATTACGGTAATTCAGACCGTGAATAATCAAAGAGTGCTAAGCGTATGTATATTGAATCTTAGCGTTATTAAATATGTCCTTTACCATGTTTTGTTCCTAATTTAATTAAAGGTGTATTTCCTACCCTGGGTTGTAGATATTTAGCAAGGAATAATAAATTGGAATTGTTCTGACTATGACTGATCTTTATTCTAACTCCCAAACACTAATGAATGGGGTTGCCTGTTCATTACAGTGCTTTTCGTAACATTCAGCCTCTGCCTTTTGAAACTTACATCTTAAGTGCATACCCACCGGACACGTTTATTAAATATTTTCTTAGATCTCCCCAAGATTTTTGTTGTTAATAGAATACTATTAAACAGTTAAATGAAGAATTTGGATTGAATGGAAAAGAATCTGGTTAAATAAATCAGCATTCACTGTCAACAAGTTCAAACAAAAACAACCACATTTGACAACAAATCAAACGAAGGAAAAGTACCTGCGCGTGTGTGTGAGTCCTTTCTTTTCTTCTTTAAAATAAAAACATTTTACGTGTGTTAAAAAAAATTATATACTAACTGTGTCGTGACATATAACCTCCCCTAAGATTATCATCTCCCCGTCTACCGTTACTAGTTTCTGGACATGTAGGGGGATTAACGAATTCAAGAGACATCCTTAAAAATCATTATATTTATTGATACCTCTTAATCAAGGAAAGTTACACACACACACGATTCAAATTTAAGAACAATAAAACACAGTGGAGTATGAGAAGGGTTACTATTAGCGGAACTACGGAATCGGAACTGAATCCACGAAAGATCTGCACGTACAATTACAGCTAACACACGTACACGTATTCACAAGTTTCTAAATCATTAACCTTATTCTGGTACTTCGGCAGGTCCGTCGTGTTGAATAACTTAATGCTGACTGGATCGGATAAAGGCTAGGTTCCACACTCGACTTTCCAATTTCAATCTTCAGCTCTTCAGCTTAGCTCGTCGCGTCACTATTCACTAAATCTGTCAACAACTGCGTGTTGATTTACCGATGCTTCAATTCATTTTACTTCAAAAATCTAACTCTTCACTTTAATACTCTCTCTGTTAACTCGCGAAACCCGAACTTATATAATATTTCTCATTTGCATAAACCACGTTTTGGCTCCCGGTGGAGATTGTTGAAATAAATAAAACTTGAAAGAAATATTGAGGAGAATTGTGAAGACCGTACATATCCGTCACAACTGTAAATAAAATAAAGAAATCGCGATGTCATCGAAAATTTATGTACGGTGAAAGACAGGTGCTCCTAGCAAATCTCATTTGGCTAAACTCGTCAAAGAGCGGCTTCCTTTTTAAATAAAAATACTTCGAATTACTGTATTTCTATTATTATATATATCATATATCGTTTTAAATAAGAATGTAAAAAAGCTAAATTCAAAATTTTTCTAAAAATTCATGTGTGTGTGTGCCAGATGCCCTTAAATTATTTCGAAATGTATTACTAATTGTATTGAAGCTGTTTCTCACAATATCCTTTTCTTCAGACTATTTTAAAGTAGGCATATTTGTATATAGTATTTAAATATTTGCTGATATATGATCATAAGCTATACTATATGATATACTAATGTACTTTATTCTGTCAAGGGTAATTCATTTCCACAAAAATACATCTTGTTGAAAACATTCATTTTAGCTTTATTCTATTTGAACAAGAAAAAAAAAACGAAATTAGAGTTCTGTAAATAAATATGTATCTGTATACATACATGTTAAGCTGTTTTAGAGTAAATTAGAGTGACAGAAATTATTATCTTCTTTGGTTATTATTATTATTAAGTTTAAATTTTCTCCATGAAACATAAAGTACTCCTCCAATTTTTATTCCTTAATAAAAAATAATTTTTATGATTATTTAATAAGTTGATAAATTCTAAATTTTTATAATGCATATAAGAAACGGAATTATAACTTGAAATAGGCCAATAAATCCCTCTAAAACAATTTATTGTATATTTTTGTTGTTCATATGGAAATAATGTACTAGTTTCATTAGGCTTTTGAGAATAATTCAAACACATATGTTGATAATAGCTCGTTTATTTATTCATTATGACTTCTAAAAAATTAAAAAGTGAGGGAATATTCTTTTTTACACTGATGCACATTTTGTTCTACTCGTTAGGGAAGAGCAACGTATCCTGAAGTTCCGAACGTTTTGTACACACTCCTGGCCCTGACCAGTGGTCTTCTTGCTTTGGCACTGCCGGAAACTCGAGGAGTGGACTTGCCAAACACTTTTCAGGAGAGCGAAAGTCTGGGAAAGTAAGTGGAAATAGAAACATATTCCTATATATAATGTTCAAAAGACTAATTTTCAGTGAGTGTTTATTAACGTCATCCTAAAAAACTAAAAAAAGCAGCATGAAGGCTTTTGGCAACGGACCTTGAAGTTTTGAAGTTTTCCAGTGATAAAGATGATGCATTAGCTATCATACCACTTTCGAAACCTTTACACGAAATGAACCACGACAGATTTAACGTACATCACCCCTCCTACTTACTTACTCGAGAGAATCGGACTCACTCAAACTGTTTCGAGCTGCGTATCGACCCTCCGAGAAGTTACTTTATTTGTGTACTAAACAAAATACAAATACAAAATGGACCGTAGGAGGGACCCTCACCAAAATTCTTGACAGTAGAGGGAAGTATACTGTAAAAGTACTTAACAATTTTGTATAGCAATACAAATACAAAAGAAAACATGAACACACGCACACAGATGCTGTCACTGTCTAACTAATGAGACAGGAAAGACCTTGAAAGAGAGATAAGAGATGCTGGGAAACCACTCCTATAAGGAAATGTGAAATTAGGGAGTGTAGGATTGTTTGTTAAATAAAGAGAGCGAAAGTCCAAATCTTTGTTTTCTGTTATATTTTGAAAAGACAGCAAACATGGCCGGTTCCCGAGTGGCAACAGAGGCGAGACCCTCGCAAGGGAAAGGAAAAATCACAGAGGGGTGTCAACGGTGGCAAAAGGGGAAGAGGCACCACATTCACACTCCTGCGTTCTCTAATATCTTTCCACCCCAAGGCAAAGGAAACAACAGCGGAGAAGGAATGCAAATCAGACTTTCAAAATAGAAGAAGAAAAGGGGGAAGGGGAGTTGAAACTGGTCGAAAGACGGGAACCAGCAAAAAGTCGGAAGAAAAAAAGCGAAAAGGAATAACAAGATACGAAGGCCAAGAAACAGAAAAAAGGAGAGGAAAGGAGGATATAAGATAGCCTATCCCATATAGAGGGATTTGGAAATAACAAAGCAAGAAATTAATTTAGTGTGGATAGTGCAATTATTAATAATATAGTTCACCCAAGAGGAAAGAGTATTTCAATTGGAATTAACAAGATGTGATCGGTAATGAAGGGACAGTGGAAAACATCGCTTCTCTACACGGCGTGTCTTCAGTAAGACAAAGGTTGAACTCACATTACACCCCGGCCACGAGTTCGTTACTATGACGACTACGCTACCAGCCGCCATGTAATGATCTTGAATATCAATTAAGAAATTCTTTGAATTATTTCGTAACTTATACCGATATATACATGAAATTGAAATTAAATAGAATTAATCACGGTTCTTTTTTAAAACAAAAAAAAAGAAGCACAAGATAGGACATTTTAGAATTAAATTTCAAAATTCCTTCTTTTTGAAAATCAAATTTTGTGTTTGTAAATACAAAAAAAAAATCTATTTGGTTTTTCTACGAATCTATACCTTTGTATTAGTCTTTGTATTCCCTTTAAAAAAACCATTAACAAAAATATTTAAAGCAGATAATAAAAAGTAAAATTCAATCCATAGTAAGCTAAATATTTCATTAGAGAATATCCATTTCATGGTGGAGTAAATCATGAATGGCAGAGTAAAAAGTGCCATGCTTTTGTATTTATTTTTCTAATTTTGTAAGTTAAAAAAAATTATTCTTCTCTCCGAGTTATAAAAAAATTCTTTTGATTTTATTTAAAAATTTTTAGGAACTATGCATCAATCATTTCATTTTCCTGTAAAAAAATTAAATAGTTGTTGTATTTAAGAGCAGTAAAACAATGGTTGTGTGTGTGTGTGCAGTCTTGAATGGTTACATATAAATTTAAAAGACAGTAATTAAAAATAAGTTCCTTTTAAGTAATTATAGAAACTATTTCATTATTATTATTATATCATTTGATAACCACTATTTGTAAAAAAAAAGTAGATAAGATTTATATGTGTTGAATAAAGGAAGTAAATGTTCTAAGTACAGATCATTTCCTTTAATTTATCTCTTAATAAAAAATTAGATTGGATTTCTTGCAATATCATTGCTTCGACTTTGCAATATCATTTGATAGAGAAGGAAATAAAGTAATTTTTATTTTTCCTTCCGATGACTTAATATTACCATATTTGTTTGAATCTAAGCCGCTATAGAGTCTAAGCCACAACCTAAATTCTCAACAACTTTTAGTGAAAAATGAAAAAATAGTGTAAAAAAATTAGTTCATCGATATCCAATATCCAATATTTAAAAAAATTTCTTTAAAATTAGAGCTAATAAAAAGTGAATAATTAGTTTACTTTACCAGTATTAAAATCTTTTAAATGCATACATGAACATGTAATCGCCCTAACCATCAATATCCTGTTTGATTTCCCCTATTCTGTGAATTTTTCCGCCGTCGAATATAAGCCATACCCGATACAATAACATTAACACTGTAAAATTAGAGTGGCTTACATTAGAATAACTAAGGTAAATCAAGAAATTCAAATATTTATTTGATTTTGAATTATAACTACATTTCCTACTTTTTTTTGAAAATTATAGGTAAACATAGAGTATCCTAATTCAGGGCAGGAAGCTCAAGTTCTGGTGCCGCAAATGATCTACTGTGTTGAGAAATAGATGCACTTTAAAGCACAAAGTCCTCACGTTGACGTGGTGTAGAAGTTTGAAGAGCAGGGTACCAACTAAATGCTGTTGTCATCACTTGACTCGCGAAGTCCATCACTAATAGCCCTTACTGTTTAGAGCACAACGTTTAACAACAACAAAAAAAAATCGTAGAATATGATTATCAAATAATTTGAAAATCATGTACAGTAAAATATGTTTAATGTGAAAACGCTTAAGACGAAATATCGGTTAACACGAAGTAATACAACGGTCCTGACAAACTACTGTACATCCCCCCCCCTTTTTTTTTTTCTTCTCAAAACATGAAAAGATTTCGTTTTCTGAGAATAAACAAAATACAGAAAACACTAAACATCTAATGAAACGTTTGAGAAAGGTTCTATATAATTGGACTGTCCTATATTAAATGTATCATCTGAAGAATTTATTGCAGTAGATGATGATAATGTGCGTACAGCTCCAATTTAGGGAAGACAAAGACATTTTGAATTTTGTTCTGTGGTGCCGTGACTCCTTTAAGTTACTTCGTAAAATTCTAGCGCGAGAGATTACACAGGTAATTTCCAAAAAGGCATTTTATTCTAGATTAAATAAAAAAAAGACTATTCATGATTAAATTATTGAAGTTTACAGCCTTCTGCTGTAGAAAAGTTCTGGTCCAAAAATCAGAACATTCCTACCGTTGAACTGCCGACTCCGGCACTTTGTCTTTCACAAGTATGCGAAGTTCATCTTCCTAGGTCATTGAGGTGCAGCTGACTCTGCAAACTCTTACAAAATTCAAGGACAAAGTAATTCCGTAAATTGTAGGAGATCGAGAGACTCCGTCAACTTACGAGCTGACCCTGTAAACTCCCTAAGTGGGCCATTTTCACCCCCTTCCCAATTCCTTCTGATTGGCAAGCTCAGCTGATCTGCATACGGTTCTCCTCCCTGTAGCCGCACTCCGTTGGCTCTTGGAGATAATAGGTCAGCCCGTCTGATCCCAACTCCGACACTGTATACTTCTCACCATTTGAAGGGCTATGAATCGCCTTGTCACATTGACACTGAGGGTGTGTCTTTGTCCTAAAAAGAACCATCCTTCATCTTCATTCAAGTCGTTTATGGCCCACATGTGTGAGGGGAACCCAACAAAATTCAGACTGTTAAACAGGGCTTCCTTCCTGTAGAAAGTTGGGACTAAAGATCGTCTGGATGTCGGTGGGAAAAAAAGGCGTGGCAACATCCAAACCGTTTTCCTAATTGGCTCTCATGTGTTATCATAGCATAAGGAAAGAATAGCTTGTCTTTTTTGGTAAGTACCATGTCTTATATGAACCACTTGGCCTCCCGTATGCCTATATTGACAAGTATTGTTGAGGAGAGTTCTTCTAATGAGCAGATGTTACAGTTCAAAGCACAAAAATATCACTGATGCAGATTCCAGAGATAAAAATGAAAGAAGTAATACATCTTTTGTTCCCAAGTCCTCCAAAATGAGGAACATCATATAAAGCATGCGAAGTTATTTAAACGCACATTCCAGTGGTGAAATGAATGAAAAATGGTCGATATCTAAACATTTAATGCTTAACAAGTCATATCTAAAAAAAAATTTAAGTCAATGCCTACTTAGGTCAACAAAGAAAAATTGTATTTTAGTTAATTAAATTTAAAAAAAGAAACAAATATTTAAAACACGGTATTAACATCACGTGTAATCCACTATAAGTTTAAAAAATATATCGTAACTTCAGTGGCTGAATAAAAAGTATTTTATTAATGATTGAAAATTTGAACGAGATATACAGATATATATATATATATATATATATATAATATATATATATATATATATACAGTCGCCTCTTGATAATTCAAAGTTGGAGGGACTAATGGAAAACTTCGTATTATCAAGAGTTCGAAATATTAAGAGTGTAGGAAAAAACTCCAAAAATTCACGAAGAGAAACTTTTTTGTGACACATTTAAATTTGAAACTATGTAATAAAACAACAATTATACATTTATATAAAATTATTTTAAAGTTTTTTTAAAAAGTACATATTTTACAGTATAAATATTATACAGAAATTGAAAGTCCTGCATTAAAAGAATATATTTATGCATTAAAAACGATTATTAAAAGAATGCATACTGTACATAATTAATCTTTTTTAACGAAAATATCTGTTATCCTTAAAAATCTGTTATTGGTTCCCTCAGACACTGTCCCCAACACCATTGGGTCTTCAAGGAAGGGTCCAGTCCGGCTCATTCCATTAGTTCCATTTGGTGCCCCATGCCATAAGTCACAAAGATGAGTCATAAGTCATCATGTCACTCCGACGCAAAATACACATTCCTACGCATCTCTTCATCATAATAGCTGACCACCCTTTCGGAACACATGTGTTGCAAGGCCACATGTTAAACGAAAGATATGGATCTCAGACAACAAGTGCGGCCGGTTTATTGTCCACTTGAAAAAGGAAAGCAATAATAGTATATTTTTGTTTGAGGAACCGGAACAAAGAAGAGACGGCAGACAGAGGGCCTTTAAAGGAGCTACGTAACATAGGAGAGACGCAGAGACAATACAGCCTAAAACATGTAAACTCCAACCTGTTTGCCACAGGACTCTACTTGATAGTGAGTGTTCGAATTGTCGAAAGTTTCATCAGATAACTTCAAATTATCACGTGTTTTAGTCTAGTGAACTATAGAGTTTACTTGAAAATATTGAGTGCACCAAAACGTATTGTTTTAGTTCGAAATATGAAGAGTTTTTCTAGGGGATGAGCATATACTTTGAATTAGCGGGAGATTCGTTTGATCTAAGACTTGAATTAGACATAGTCAACTGTTTATATATATCTTACTCAAATTTTCAATCGTTAATAAAACAGTTTTTACTCATCCATTCGAGTTCAAAGACATTTTTTAAACTTGTAGTGGATAATACAAGATATTAATATAGTTTTTTTCAAATATTAATTCTTAAATTTTCTATTTAATTAATGAATAAATAGTAAGAAACACACACACACAACAGTCCAACAGCATATATAGAAAGGAAAATCATTTGCTATGTCCTTGTAGCGCAATGGACATCTAATCCAAAGGTCGTGGGTGCGAATCCTACCCAAGGTTGGCCTAATTTCTGAGAATGTGGTTTCTTTTTACTTTACTATTTTATTGGAATACTTAAATTTAATTAATGAATAAATAGTAACAAACGGAAATATATGTAATAGTTTTTACACCCTTTATCGAAAGGAAAATGTAAAATTGCAATAAAAATCGCTTTCTATTTTGCCATTTAATATTGCGATTCTGTCATACGCATATATGCTTATTTATATTAATTGTAATTAATTAATAAAAAGTAACTAAGATAAAGTTTTCTTTGTTGACCTAACTAGGAATTGACTTAAATTTTCTTTTATGTTTCTAGTTACATTATTCAATTAAATAACTTTGTAAATGAAAAGCTGTAAGTAAGAATAGTAAAATAAGTTTTACTGATATTATCTTCATTATACGCACAATGAGCCAGGCATGAAGACGATGGATTTCAATAAATATACTGTCAATATTAATATAAAAGCCGACGCATAACAGCACTCATTCTATTATTAAAACATTCAGGTAGCAGACCAATCGCTTTTTTATTATGTCAGAATGTATTTTGTTTTGCTTTCTTTCAGTAAGTTAATAACTTTTTTAAATAACTATTTATTTTAGACTTTTCGACATGCTCGTGCCTACCCCGTATCATGCCCCCTAGGGGGTTTTGCAGTTTGTAGTTTGAGAACCACTGTGTGCACCAAAGATAAATTTTAAAAATGTTTTGGCAAAAATATGCTTACGACTCCTTTGAAACATTACAGGAACTACCTTTAAAATTTTGGAGCGATACAATCAACGGTGGGAATTTGTTTAAGTCCCAAGCAAATACATACGCATTCAAATTCAATTACTATAAGAGATAAATTTATATTTTATTATTATTGATTCTCTTATTATTTATTTTTATCCGAATGCAAAGATCATTCAAAAGTTTCAAAAGGTGTAATGTAAAATATTTGGATAATTTTACTAAAGGTGATATTTTTTTTAACTCCAGGTATATTTGTAACTTCAACTTTTTGTTATGCACAATACTAAAACATATAATTCTATTTTAATAGTTGTCGACCTCAATTTTTGGTATAATCTTAAATCTCTTTTATTACAGTGAAGACAAAAAGTAAATAGAAATTCAAAAAGTTCAAAACAAGGCCGAACAAAGATTTATGCTTCTATCAATTAAAAAATTTATATTTCTTTAATTTTTAGTTTAATTTTTTATTCAAGTGTGGAGCTTACAGAATACAGTTTTACAAATCCATTGAAAAGTAATAATACAATGTAAAAAATCCTTTCCAATACAGAAAAACAACTATAAATTGAATTATTGTAACTGTTTACCACACCATTTTCTCCAGGGATCCAGTGATTCAAATTTATTTGAAGGAAATAAAAACAAATATTTTTTAATACTCGTTATAAAGATGCACAGTAATAAAGTGTGTTTTTTTTTCCAGATCTACGATAAAGTTTGTAAAGAGAACATTGATGCTACATCTATATCTGTTACTGAAAAGTAGTTGCTATATATATATATATATGCAAGGAATAGTGTAACATGTAATTATCTCAAGAAAGAACTTAGTGCTCCTCTAAAGCAGTGATTCTTGGCAACTACACTTTTGTGTACCGCTAAATTTTTGTAAAAATCACAAATTATATTCTGAGGGGAAAAAATCAAAAAAATCCGGAACCGAATGATTTGGCTCTTTTACAGAAAGAAACTATTCATACAATTGTTATTTACCATTTGACAACACTGGAGCACAGATTTATTCATTACTGTCCAAATTTAGATATAAAAAAATTTGATTGGGTTTGTAATCCATTTGTGATAACAGATACATTTGTATATGAATTAACTTTTAATGAAGAATAAAAGAATTAATTTCGCTCTATATAAACGAGATTTAATTTCAAAACATTAGGAATTTGTCAGTAAATTCATTGCAGATTAAATTAGAGGCGATTATCCCATAATAGCAACAAAAAAAGCTTTAAAAACATTGTTTCGACTTTCTACATCTTATTTGTGGGAATTCGGATTTTCAGCATTAACAATTATAAAAAATTTTTAAAAAAATAC
>BMAO01000894.1:0-29420 GCA_019973975.1 Trichonephila clavata
GTTCCATTCTAATCAAAATAAGATTCTACTTCTTATAAGCAAGATAATTAACTAATTATATCATTAGTTTACAAGGAAAATCCTAAATTTCAAGAAACTTTTCAGTTTCCCAAATTATTCTTGAGCAAAATATTAAATTACTTCGAAGTTTTTTCAAAGAAATGCTAAATCAGTACTCATACCATTCCAAAATTAGGAACTTATGTATTAAACTGCCAAATAATTTTGCCAAGCAAAAACACATCAAGAACATAAAAAAATTATGTTATTATTATTACTGTGTTCAAAACATGAGCAGGAACAGCTCCAGTTATTGGCTGTATAATGCAACAACATCCCACTGAATCAAATGTCTATACATAAAGCCAGATTTGGTTTCATGATCCTAATTCTCAATAAATATATAATTGATCCAAGTATATTGATCCAATATTTGTAAGTAACTCAATGCGAAAAATTTATTCAGGACTTATAAGCAGGATAATATCAATATTCATGAGTCTTTTAGACTTTTATATTTATGTAAAAATAAATCGATATAAAGCACACATCTAATCAATAATGATAAATCTTCTACAAATTGTGCAAATACGTATAAATGCTTATTTGTAATACATAGTAAAAAAAATTGTACAAGTGTGTGATAGGTTTATACCACAGTCAAACTCCGAAAAACAAATGTTGTGCTAATAGATACCACACAAATATATTACAATTATTTATTTATTTATTTTGTAAAAGAATTAGGGATTCAAAAATGACTTTATTTTGATCATGTAAGAGTGAGCAGGAATTTTATATTCCATAAATGGACATAAACATATTCTATTATACACAGATTTTAATTCCTTAATTTATTATATTTGGAAATCAATTCTCGATTAGTCATATCTTTTACCTAAAATAGCACAGCGAGTAAGGACTTTCAAAATGTTGCATAATTTTTTTTACATGTAATTTTACAAATGGTAAATGATAATTTTGTTTAAAAATGGTACTTGATTAATCATCAAGTATAAACATTAAAGAAGCTGTAGTAAATTAAAGTATTTTTCCATTTCTATAGTGAATGGTTCTCAAAAATGTTTCTTTTTCCCTGTAATATTCTAAAATTATTAAAAACAATAAGTTTTTGATTTATATGTATGTATACCTGTTTTTGATACAACATGTATGGTTACATATCAGATTTTTGCATCCTAATTTTTTAGATAATTAAATACTGAAGTATCTCTGTTAACTACTGTGAAGATGTGTAAAATTTAGATTAACTAAATATATGTTCTATTGTGTGTGTGTTGGACACACCTGTCCTTAATTTTACCAAAAACATATCAATCACTTGTAAAATATTGTTTGGGGGGGGGGGGGCATTAAGGTATTTTCAATATTTAAAACATTGAATACACTAAAAAATCTCTTGCAATGAAACCCTCTGTTAAGGTTTTCATATGCAAATCACTTAATGATATTTGCAATGCATTTATTTTTCTGTACAATATTCTTCTGCTTCTATTCTGTTTTGTGAAAGGCAATCTTATCTAGGAAGGAATGGAAAGTGCTGGACTTAATCAGAATGTAACGTTTGCTATCCCTGTAATGAAAGAATGTTTTTAAAATTTTTTTACATAATTATGCATGTATATGTAACTACTCATGAATTTAAAGCTTATAAAAATGTAAAATAAAAATAACGTGAAATTTAAAATGTCAGTTGTTGTATAGTAAAATTGATAATTAGAAATTTTCTTTTATCGTAATTGTTTTTTTAATATTAGGAAAAGTTAATGCAATCAGTATTTTAAGAATATAGATGGATACGTGCTTCTCAATTTCTATATGATCTAGCTCTTCAGTATCGAACTGATTTATTCTCTGATTTCTGGAAAAATAGTGGAATATATGAATCTCACAAATTATTAAAATATATTGTATGTTCTTCACCATACAGCATCATACATTTATGGATGCATATTTTTAAAGTACATATGAACTTCATTAATTTACTTGTATTTGTAAGTGTATTGTTCTGAAAATTACAAAACAATGACTTTGCTGAGCCAGTTCAGTTTCAAAATCTTATCTATCATGCTTGTTAAATTAGTGAAAATAGTTATATAATGAGAAAAAATGTAGATGAGTTCAACTGCATACTTATTCATCAGTTAGAAAATTAGAACAGGTCCCAGAAGTAGAACCCTGGTTTGTTTTTTCGTGTCTGCAAAATTGAAATGCTTTGAAGTCGACACATTTATCAACATACAGTACAATAAAATTTCAAATGACTGCAACATAGAAAATGCATAGATATATATTAACATTATATACACAGTTAGGAAATAAAATGAACAAAGTTATGATGATATTTCTATAAATTAAAAAGTATTTTGTATTGCTACTAAATGGATGGCAAAATTTAAGAGTGAGATTTTATTCCAATAAAATTTAACAGAACAAATTTCTTTATTAAGACAGTTCAATGAAATTTTTTTGTCTGTAGTGCTTGTAAAATTGTCGAAAATAATCTTAAAATAACAAAAACAAGTATTATAAAAAAATAAGTCAATTCCTTCTTAGGTAAGAAAATTTTTATTTTAGTTACTTTTTATCAAATAATTATAGTTAATATAAATATGTGTATACATATGAAGAATCACAACATTAAGTGACAATTAATTTTTATTAATTATCATTAAAGTATTGCAATGCTATCCAAAACAAATGTGTTTCAAATTTCAGTTCAACTGAATGTTTTAAAATGTGAGAAAAAACCTTTTTAATTTTGAACACAAGTCGCCAAAATGGTCACTATGTCGCCAAAAATGATGCCAACATGGATGTATTTATAATTATAAGAATAATTACTTTTAATCAATTAATTTTTATTAATTAAATTCTGTATTGTCAACTAAAATAATCATGTATATAAAATTTTAGCTCAATCGAGAGCTTTAAAATGTATTTTACTAACGATTGAAAATTTGAACATAAATAAATATTGAGAAAGTGTGAACTAATAGTAGGAATTGAAAAAAAAAAACGTAGGTAATCAACTACATACTTAACAAATACAGAGCATTCAGAATAGATCACAGAAGTGGTACCCTGATCTGTGTATGTTTGCAAAATTAAAATTCTTCGAATTCGAAATGCTCAGAAAATATTTCAGACTCTTTTTAAAACTTTAAAAATCGTCAGCGTATTTGATAAAAACAAAAAAAAATATTGAAAATGAAATAATTAAAAAGTACACACATTTCAGTCGAAATTTCTTTTGGAACAACTTCTTTCATTTGTTTTTGATAGTAGATGTAAATACGAAAATTCCGCCAAAATACTCAGTGGAATCAAACACGTGGCTATTTGTTTTGTATATCATCACGTGATTATGACGTCAGGTGTATCGAGTCCATTATGTTTATGTTATCAAACTGCATCGTTTGTAATTCAATTTTTAAAACTGGAATCACGAATTTAAATTTGATTTTCCCCTTCTTTTTTGCTCTTGCTTAGATTTGTTTTCTGAATATGAAAAAACTTCCTTAGTTAAATTTTATTGTTATTTCTGTAAAAATTTCTTCTTAAAACAAAACTGGTAAATATGAAAAAGCATTTACTTTATTATATTAAATTAACAGATTGTCTAAAGAAATTATTTTTCGTATTTTCACATTTTTTTTCTAACTTAACTTCTTTTTCTGAGGTTTTTTTTATTGTTGTTGTTGTTTTTTCTTTTTACTAATTATCTGAAATGAAATACAGTGGTCTAGATTGAATTTTTATAACTAAAATCACAAATTTAAAATTATTCCTTTTATATGCTCTCTGCATTAATGTGTTTTGTCAGTAGGAGAAAAATTGCTTCTTTTTATTTTTGCTAATTATTTTTTTTGCAAGATAAAGCTTGTAACTGGGGAAGGATTTCTCTTTATTGTATTAAATTTATAAATCAATTATCTCAAGAGATGAGTTTTTATTTTTTATATTCTCCATCAAGTTTTTTTTTTTTTTTTTTTTTTGTACTTTTGATTATTGTACGTCATAGATGAAATACAGTGGAGCAAAACTGTTTTCAATAAAGTGAAAAAATACAATTTGCGAAGTCTAAAAATGTATTTATAATTTATAGAAATGAATATATATAGCAGTATGTAAGCCGGACTGAAGGAAAGAGTATGTTTTGGGGGTTTTGTTTCCTTCTGTAAATCTAATATTATGAAAATATTATAAATTTAACATTATAATTATTATGTAAAAAGTGAGTAATGTAAAATGGTTTGTGAATTATTGTACAGGGTTATATATCAAAAATGAATGACCCGATTACAAAATTTAATAATTCCTAGATGTATAAACAGAAAATGATAATTAAGATGTCATTGTAAAGATAAAATATGAAATATTTTTCGTACGTAAGGTTTCTTGACGTAAAATAAAATTCGTTTTCACAAATGTTCGATCTGACTTCCTTTAGTCACCCGTATATTATCATTGTTAACCAAGTCGCCCTGGACTTTAGCCTTTATACAGACATCCAGTTTCCTCTGTAACTGTTTATACCATCTTCTTATACGCTTAGATGTCGGTACATTTCTATGGTGTTTTCTCCGAAATTCAAGCTGAACCATGATTACTGACAGACTTTTGCAAACGAGAGTACACAAAATGTCTTTCCCCGCTGCGACGCCATTTCCACTTCTTTTCCCAATTATAACATTGCTGCCACCTATTTGACAAAAACAATGTTACAAACTCAAAATTTCATATTTTATCTTTACAATGACATATTAATTACCACATTTTCTGTTTATTCATCTGGGAAGTATTAAATTTTTTGTAATCGGGGGTCATTCGTTTCTGATAATACTTATTTTCCCTATAATACTTTATGTGCATTAAGACTTCCTCAAATCATCACCTTCAACTAATTTCGTACTTCCCCTTTGTTGCATTCTAAAATTGTTTTTTTTTCCCCACACATTGTAGCATTTTAGAAACCTTGTTCATTAAGAAGATGAGAAATAAAAGATAAGGTTCATATTGAAATAGGAATTTTATAAAAAAAGAATTTTGTGATTGCTTATTCTTGTTTTAAGCTCTGAAATTATAATCAAATGATATAAATAATGTTTTTATTGCCTATGATTTACAAAAAAATCTAAATCTAATGCTATCATTGTAAAAAAAATTGTTATGATCTATGAACAAATCGAAATGAAACTGATCGCATTAATAAAATTTGTTCGAAGTGTCGAAAGAAGTGTATATAGACATACATATTTTGAAATACTTTATTACTTAACAATTAGCCTGATTATTTAATAGGTGCTTTTCTCGATTTTTTTCGGCAAACGCATTTATAATAACACCCGTAGCAGAAGAGAGAATTCCAGTTTTTTAAGTTCATCTATTTTTATCGACAGTATTGCTAAATCCGATAACCAATCCTGTCCTATGGATGTTCTAAAATAACTTTTAGTTTAGAAAAAGTTTTGACCGCAAGGGTCAAAAGTAGCAGGCATGCTGTAATAACATCCCGAAATCTATTCGGTATCCCGGTATACCGGTATTTAAATCCCTACATTTAATGTATCTTATTTACTTTTTTTGTACTGTATCGTTTTATGTAAGTTTTCTTACGTGTTGAACCTTGAAGGGTTCGAAATGGGTGTGTATATTAAACCCTGAAATTCGATATGTTTTCTCTTATTTTCTTCTGTAACGTTCTCCCCATTGCGAGTAGGGTCAAAAAACGGACATTTCTCCCACCCTCGGGATGTCCGGTGTCGGCTAACTTGGACATATTCAATTAGAATTTTTCGAAGATATCTAGTAGGGTTTTCAGCTCCAGGATCCCGGTTTTTTTCCTATCCTGAATTCCCGGGATTAAAATATCTAATTCCGGGATTTAACTTTCGTCTGAATTATATTTAAAAAAAAATTTCTCATAAAAATTTCTAAGAATTTAATTTTTTAAAAATTTATGTTTTGTTAATAAAATATGTACGAGATTTTTTTGTGCAATTATAAGTGCCATAGGCACAATATATATATATATATATATATATATATGCACAGTTCTCATTTCTCGTATGGGAAAACGTCGCACAGATCTAAGTGGCTCACTGCAATGCTTACACAACAATGTAAGCAACATCTCAAGAATAGATTTTGTCACAGTTCCTACTTCAATTAAATGCGGTTAATTTATAGTGGACCTGCTTGGAAGACTTAAGACACTTCAAATCTCATTGCATTACTAACAGCTCATGCAACTGGATCTTCAATTTCAAATGAGGTTACACTTGAAATTGATTCACATTCGATTCAATAACCGGATCAATTTATGTACAAAAACCATTAAGTGTAGCAGAAGAACTAAATAAAGTTATCAAAAAAGTATATGCACCAATACAGTCTATTAGATTTGAGACACTGTCATCAAAAATTCAAAAAGAAATGTCTCTTTTTTGAAAATGGATGGAGACGTGGTGACTATATACCTGAAAAGAACATACTCTTATTTAATGACGATAATACCTACTAGTAAAGAATCCGGACGTGCATTTTCTTCGGCAGGACAATTTGTAACAAAAATAAAGAGCCGTTTTAAATGATGAAACACTGGAGGAGCTGTGTTTTTATAAGCTTATTTACAAAAACACAAGAATCGAAGAAATGCTTTTTTTAAATTTCATTATGTACTATTTTTATTTGTTTTTATATGATGAATTAATTTTTTTTATTTGTTTCATTAAAATAATAATATAAAATCAATTTTTAATTATATTTTTTTATTTTCTTATGCAATTTCAACTACACTAATATGTAAGTATTTTTAATACAAGGGGTGATCAAATGAAAAGGCACGAAACGACATAAAAATGAAACAGTTAAATATTTGCATATTCCGCCATGGGAGAATGTAGTGAGACTTCTCAGGATGCCATTGGAGGCTCTGACTGGGATCGGATCATGCGCGGGCGCCCGCATGGGCAGGAGACAGCAAAGGCTCTTATAAAAAGCGGCGTCCAAATGATGCGGCAGTCCGTATGAGGACAGGATGGCGTTCGCGTTTCAAAATTCGACGATTGAGGAGGAGCGAAGTGTTATCCGATTTCTGACAGAGGAAGGTGAGAAAATTTCATCGGCGGATAGTGACCGTTTACGGGGAGAAATGTGCCTCTGACACGTCTGTCAGAAAATGGAGTGCCCGTTTTCGTGCAGGCCGTGAGAGTGTGGGTGATGATCAGAGACCAGGCCAGGCAAACACTGTCATCACGAGCGATCTCATCGACAAGGTGGACGACCTAGTGAGAAGTGATCGGCGTGTCACATTGCGAATGTTGGCGCTGAAGGTGGATGTCAGAGTGGACAATTGTTCACGACAGGTTGCGATTTCGGAAGGTGTGTGCCGCATTGGTTCCGAAGCAGCTCACCGACCAGCAAAAGAAACTGCGTATGGGACTAGTACTGCAACATCTGTGTTTCGGTATCAGGAAGACCCCGCTTTCATGAAGCGGATCGTCACAGGTGATGAGACCTGGTGCCATCACTACGAGCCAGAGACAAAGCGGGACAGCATGCAGTGGAAGCCTGCGTCGTCACCTCCCCCTAAAAAGCTCAGAGCCGTGAAGTCAGAAGGCAAGGTGTTGCTCACTGTCTTTATCGACGTTCAAGGTCAGCAACTTGTGGAATTCCTCGAGCACAGAAAAAGCATTAACTCCGATGTGTACTGTGAGACACTCCGACACCTACGCAGGTCCATCAAGAACAAAAGACCGGGGCTGCTCACGAAGGGTGTGGTTCTGCTCCATGATAACGCGCGTCCACACGTCTCCAGAGTCACACAAATGGAACTGGACAAGTTCCAATGGGAGACGTTGGACCATCCGTCCTACAGTCTGGACATGTCACCCTGCGATTTCCATGTGTTTGGTCCACTGAAGAAACACCTGAAAGGAAAGCACTTCAACTCAGACGACGTACTCAAGGACACTGTGAAGGACTGGGTCTCGTCATAGTCACAGGAATTCTGGGAACAAGGAATCCTGCGGCTTGTTCATCAGTGGGATCGTTGTGCTCAGGCCTATGGTGTATATTTTGAATAAAGTCTACATTTGTACCTACCGTGTCGTTTCGTACCTTTTCATTTGATCACCCCTTGTAAATAGTTCATTTCTAATCCCGGGACAAATCCCGGGATTTGGATAATGTAATACCGAAATCCCGGGATTTTTTTGTAATTTTTCAGCTTCTGTTCCATTATTTTTAGGGTTTGCCGTTTTTAGTTCACATTTTATATTTATGTCAAGTCTTCATACTCTAACTTTGAGTTCTCCCAAAATATGGATTTGAATCAGGTATGAGGAGGTGTTTTTAGAGCTTGAGGATACTTATAGAGGCACCAGAGTTGTACGTCGAGAGCTGTAGGCTCAGGGCAGTGCTTCTCAAACTTTGACCATTGACGACCCAATTTTCAATCATAATTTTTATCGCGCCCCCTTGTATAATAATAAAGTATTGAATGTAATAATAATGCACTTTGGTGCTAAAGCTACAATATGATCTTAATTATAAACCGTACAAATTAACAAGATAAGTATTAAATTTTGCATCTGTTACTTTTAAGTAATAGGTTTATTGCATGTTATTTTTCCCTTTTCTAATTTTTAAATTGGAACAGATTGCGAAATGATATTTATTTAAAGAGAGAGAGAGAGAGTGAGATTTCTCTCTCCTCCATCATCTATTTCTAAAAGTACAAATGTTATTTGAAAAATAGTCTGTTTCATGTTGTTCTCTATCATATCCATCACATTTGACATTCTCGCGAACGTCTACGTGAGTCTGGACAATATCTCGGACTTTTGCGCTTAACATGGAAAAATGCTGTACCTTGTACAATTCCAATCAGTCTTGGTCTAGTTGATACTTCTATAGCTACCGAATCTACCTTGAATAAATATTTAACATTTGCGCGTTAGTTGTAATTCAAGGTATTAAGTATTTTCAGTAGTAGATTAAAACAAAATCATGGATAAATTTTTAAGTCGTAAGCGAACATTTGTAAGCAAACACGTATTTGTTTTTTAAAATTTCATTTAATCCATTTTATGGATTTTTATGTTTTCAAAAACTCTGTAAAATTTTATAGCTATGTATGCAGTGGATTTTATGCAAAGGGTACCTAAACGGAAGAATATGCCTTGAAAATAAAAAAAAATAGTTATTGATTAATTATTGCTCATACGAATTGATTTGTAATTTAAAAAATGGAATTTTTTTTTACATTAACAGGTACAAAAATATATAGATAATTTTACGAAAATTTTTTACTATCGTGGCTTTTAATTTAAGTGAGTGAGAATCATTTAAATGTGGTGCAAAAAAATTCATTTTTCCTTGTCATAGACGTCCCAGTTACCTTAAAAGTGTTTTAGCCCGATAACAAGTGCGCATTTCATACTAACGTTAAAGGTCACGCGGGGTGACTGAGTCATCCCAATCCTTTTTTATAATTATTTTTATTGTACGCGATAAAAGTGCAATTCCAGTAAATAATTTAACTAAGAGAAAATATATGTACTTACCTACTTTCAAGGACTTTTAAATTTTTCTTTGATAATTTGAAAAAAAATCCAATAAAACTGAACTAAAATGTTTCAAATGTGCGTGACCTTAATAAAGGATACAAATCATAAACACTTTTCGCCAACATTACCGGAATGTTATTTGCAAGCAAAACTGTCATATTTTATTCCCGTTATTGCAGTTCTGCTATCCTTTGCTGGTCGACAAATATCCTGTTGAACCTTTCCTTGCTTGTGTCTTTTTGACAGGGCGAAGTTTGTCTTGCATTACACTTGTGGCTTCATATTGTTCTTGATGGAGTTCTTTAAGTAGTAATTGAAAATTTTACTTTCATTTCATGTTTATCGCTTTTTTCATATTTACTTTCAATATCCTGACTAATATGTATTATTTAAGCAGGTTTTTCCCTTGCTTGATCAATTTCAACTCCCGTCAATAGAGATCATAGATGCCCATTTCTTTTTTTATATTCTGCTCATTTACATTTATAAAACGATAATAATTCGTACAAAACAGCAATCAAAACCATTAAGTTGTTCATAGGGGGAAAATTATTCCAATACGTTTCATACTTATTTATTATAGATTTAGCAAAGTAAAGTCTTTCTATTTTTCGTAATAATATTTTTCCCCCTTCGAGCTCAGCGCTCGTGTTTTCTGTGGTAGATTTGAATATTCTTAGAACAGTTTCAGATGATACTGAGGTAAAAAATATATTTCAACAAAACATAAATGTTTGCAGATTTTAAGCGCGGATTTTTTTGATGAATTTTCTAGCAATAAATCGCTGATCACATTGAGTAAAATTCTTTGGCATGTTTTTGAATCTATTTTCTTCTTTAAAAAGTTTTATCGCACACTATACCATCGAATGAGGAACATTTACTAATTTCGCAATGTTCCCAACTGATTTACCCTTATTGAAGTGAAAAACAATCGTTTTTTTCGAACGCTTTTCGTTATCATTTTATGATTACCGGCTATTTTTAGATACTACAATAATAAAAGAATATTTTGAAGAAACCAAGCAAAGATTTAAGCAAACGATTTTTATGTACGTATTTCGCCACAATGCAGAAATGAAAAGAAAAAACGCAACAGAAGATATCTTTATGAAAAGAATTCACATCCGCGTACTATTTTATTGTGACGCGTTTTCCTTCCACCTTCATGCAATTTATGTCTCATTTAAAATCGAATAGAGAATTTATAAAACTAAATTTTACTACATATATTCGAATTTAAATAAAAAAATAAAATGATTTTAAAGCTAAATTTAGATTTGTACTTTTTTTAGAGAGATACTGTAAAGAGTTTTTTAATACCTTTCTTATCTTATTTCAGTTAAAACTTTGATCCCTCTCGAAAGTTTGCCGACCCCTAGTTCAGATAGTTCAAAGAATACCCGTTGTTAGTTGGATTCGAATATTTATATCAGGGCGACAAACACCAAGACAAAGTACGAAGTTTATGGCACATTTCACTTGATCAACTACCTTTTCTTGCAAAAAATCTATCTCTTTATATTTTTTAAGGAATCTTCTTATCTCATTTCTAAATATTTATTAATTTTTTAACTTTTTAACCTTATTCTTCAATGAACTAATTTTTTTAAGAACACCAACACTAAAGTAGTCAAAACTATTTTGATCTTATAAAAATGGTTTATAAACTGTATATTTTCCCTTGAAGCTTTTAAATGAGAGTTATAAAAACTATTTACATTCACATTATCGTTAACCATAGTCAGTAATAAAAGTTATTCTGACTAGAAACTGGCACACTCTTTCACTCAAAATGAAACCGAAAACTATTTTCTGAGGAATTAAGTTTTGTGTTTAAGGTATTTACATTGTTTACTTAAATCTAAACCGCGTTATCTTTCCAATGTTAATGCTATTG
Source organism: Trichonephila clavata (assembly GCA_019973975.1). Taxonomy (NCBI): domain Eukaryota; kingdom Metazoa; phylum Arthropoda; class Arachnida; order Araneae; family Nephilidae; genus Trichonephila; species Trichonephila clavata. The sequence continues at coordinate 11,497 of BMAO01000894.1, forward strand.
AAAATCGGGTGCGACTTAGAATCGAAGGCAAAACATTTGTTCGATAGGAGAAATTGAGTTGCTACCTGTTTCAAAAGGAAAAATGTAACCTGCCATTCTGGTAACTTATATTGATGACTTATCCCATTCCGCAGTTTGTCTCTAGTATTTAGTCTTTCCTAAACATCGTTGTCTGCTCGCATTTACGAAATTTTTGTATACACTTTCTTTTAATCACCTAAACATCAAAGAGATATCGGTAATAGCATCAAGACGAGTTCACTATGAGGCAAGTATAAAAAGGGATGCAATTTTGTATGCAGAAAAAAAATGGAAACAGAGCAGCAGCTACTGAAAAATTGACACGGGTAAAACAAATATACTTCGATGGAGTGAACATAATGGTATAATTTTTCTTTGAAAATTTACAACAGTCTTTAATAATTCTTTTACATTCTTCTGTAATACACTCTTTTAAAAAAAATGTTAGTAAACAAATGTATTGGATGCCTCGGACATCGTGTGGGAAAAGTGTGACGTCTGCATCTATTCCGAAATCAGCTGTGACAAAGGTAGTGACGAGTCATTTTCGAAACGCGATACTGATGGTTCGAATAGTTTTGGTTCTTGTATCTATTTGAAAGTTTTTAATACTAGTAAAATAAATTATAAACACTTATTATTTCTCACTCAAAGTTTTTTTTTTTAAATTTCTTGAATATGAAAGAATTTCTTACACATTTTTTTATATTTTTTTCTCAAAAATGTATAGAGATTTAGGGGTGAGGCTTAGAATCAATGGCGGCTTACATTCGAGTAAATACGTTACTTATCCCGGTATAAAGATTTCTATTCCAGTAATAAATCAGTATTATTCGGAACAGTAAAATTCTGGGAACTATTATATTTACTTTACTAAAAAGCTTAAAATAGTTGCGAAGGTTCCTTATTTGTGTTATGTTACTTACCTCATCCAATCGACAGTAACACCTGATCGAGGCCCATTTAATTCATCGTGGAAAGTGGGCTAGATTACGTCTGTCATTTGGCCTCAGCGTTTGAACATCAAAAAGGAGGTAGTACGATTTATCTTCGTTCAACCCCAATTTGGAGGTTAGAAGACTCGAGACTTCTTCCTTCTTTCTGTTCGACCAACCTCTTGACAGCACTTTCGGCAAGACGAATATTTAGAGTGTCCCCCCATGATGTACATTAAAAAATATTGATTGGATTTGAGCCTGGGCCCTTCGACACTGCAGTCAACATCACTAGTTATTCCACCATTAATAGTGGTCAAAATTCATGGCGTAATAAATCTGCACCCATTTCATAATGTTTTTCGAAGGTAAGTCCCTAAGTAAGTCACAAATGCATATGGCAGGATTTAAAGTAGTAACAGATAGATGACAATCACAAACAATTTTTATGATGTTCAATTCATATTAAGTAGGTATCATTCACACGCAAACGTAATGCAGTTCCAAAAATAGTGATCGTGCTGAATGATTGTACGATAGAAGAGCAACATCCTGTGGTCCGATTTTTGTGAGTGAAAGGACTTGAAATAAAAAAAATATTCATAAAGAAATGTTATGTGTTTATGGAGAGAAGTGTTTATTACGTAAAGCAGTTTTCTATTGGGGGGGGGGGGATTTTCGCAAGGCCGTTCCAAAATTCTTGATGAAGATCGAAGCGGCTGTCCAATTTTGATTACGACAATATGAACATTCAGGCTGATCGAAGAGTGACAATTGACAGTATCGCAACAGTAATAGGATGTTCTCATGACTTAGCATACAGCATAATGCATGATAGTTTGAATATCTGAAAAGTGTGTGCCCGTTGGGTCCCTCTGCAATTGACCAAGCAACAGAAAAACGAATCGAATGGGCCTTTTCTTTCATCTGTTTGGTCCACAGAAACAACATCTTGGAGGCAAAAAATTTGCAGATGACGACAACTAACATGAAGTCCTTATGTGGATGACACATCAACGCAAAGAATCGTATTCAGCAGGAATTGGGGCTCAGATAAAACGATGTGTGGGTGAGTAAATATTAACGTAGCACAATTCAGCTACTAGAGGACTTTTGGAGACGTACCTCGTAATATTGAACCATGGTAAATTATGAGGTCGACACCTGAGCAGGCACTTCTCTCTCCTTACTTCCACACCGCACCAATGGGAAGACGTTTGAACCTCGACATATGAAACGAACATCAGCAACCTCTGCACGGCGGTTTTCAGCTGTACAAGGCTCGAACTCATGACACAGCCCGTGTCGTAATAAGCGATTAGACTACCGCGGCCACGATAAAGCGATGCGATAAGTGCCTCAACGTTGCTGGAGATTATGTGGAAAGATAAAAATCGTTTCCACTTGATTATCATGTTAAATTATTTTTTATTGCCTTTTGCGACTTACTTAATGACTTCCCTTTGTAATTTATTTGCAACTGATGTATGTACCAGCGGTTTATCATTAAATTTAAGTCAATTGAACATGAAACGAAAAATTTTCGTTTTAATCAAAGTCTATTCACGCGCTGTTGTGAAATAATATTACTTGTCCACATTGTGAAATAATATTAGCTCCACACAATGAGAACTTTCGTTGCATTATTACTTCAGAGCTCATTTCTTGGAAAATATATTGTGGCAGTATTTCACAGAACCAACTATTTTAACATAGCTTGTTTTTGTTTATGCAACTTATCCTCTAAAATTTAAGTTGCGTTACCGAATGGGTTGAATTCAAACGAATTAGCAGACAGAAAGCAGAAGCGGCAGCAGATTCTTTTTTCAATCTCTTCCTTTCCCATCTCTGTAAATTAAGCTCCAATAAAGATTTTATTTTTTAATCATTAGCAGTGGCAGAGTTTTGGTTTTGAGAATAACATTAAAAAATGTCTATGTATTGAGGAAAAATGATGAGTATTCAAGTTCTGAGACAGAAGGCTTTCAATTTAGTAAGCAAAACTTCACGTAAAATCGAAATTAAAAGAGAGAGAGAGTTATACTAAACTACTGGTATTCTTTTGTTTGAAGGTATTTATATTGTGAACATCTATTTAAGAATGGCTTTCAGAATGACACACAATATATATTTTGGGTATCTCAGTAAAAAGTACTCTAGATGTAAGCATTTTCAAAAGTAGATGTTTTTCAATGTGTGAAAATCTCTGTGAATGATTTGCTACATTTAAATTTTTGCATTCAGAAAAAGTCAATATGCTCTGACAATGCCAAAAAATTGTCTCATTTCATATTTTCAGCTTAAGAGACACTGGCGTAGCTAGTTCTGAGTGGGTCCGAAGCAAACCTTCTTTGGGGCCCTTTTTTAGAAAAAGAAACTCCTGTTAGTGGTACTGAATTTACGCATATTGGGGCTCCGTATCATTGATACAGCGGTAGCTACGCCCCTGTTAAAAGATGTTTAATTAGGCTCGTAAATCTAGTTTTTTTTCCGTAACCAATTATATTTCCCTGAAAAAGGACTGGAATTTCTTTCCCCTGGAACAGTGAGTTTCGTAAGTTTTTAGGAATCAGACGTAGTTTTTTAAGTTTTGTCTACAAAAGAGCAGAGTGAGTTATGATCAAAATATATGAATAGTTTCCCACTGTGGTTGTCCAAATAGGGGTACAAGGGAGTACAATATATTGTAGTATAAAAAAGTACACACAGCTCTCTTTTTAAACGGTATTTTCATGCACAATTTTGAAATAACACGGTACACGAATTTAACGACTTTTTTTTTTTTTTGCACGAATTCTACGTAGTAACACAAATTTCAAAAAATAAAAAAAATCCTCGGATTTGAGCGCTTTGGATGAGGGCAATTTGATCGAATTTATGACAGTTTATGTGATAATGACGTAATCGAAGGTGAATTCCAGCCATCGTATCTCATTATTTTCCCTAATGCAAACTTAAATTTATTACCTCCTTTATGTTTTTTAAATGGTTAATCGACTGCATAAGTTTCCGAGGCAGATTAGATTAATTAAATGGAAATATGTTGGACTTGATAGAAAACTGCAATATTAGTTCAATCTACTTGGAAGAAAATGGAGCACAGGATATGCATATCATTTGACATTTAACTACAAAAGAAGGGGCAATTAGAAAAATTTATGGCGGGAAATAGGGTTGTGTTAATAATAATTTACCATTATGTAAATGGTCCGTTACGCAGAATCAACGATATTTATCCAATACAGACATTGTGATAAGAGTGGTTGAGGTATCAAGTTACTTTTGAAACACGTGAAATACCTTTTGTTTTGAAACAGTTTATGTTGATTGTTGAAAGGAAATGATTTAAAATGCTGTTACTGTTTTTTTCATAAACCAAAATGTATCTTATTGTTTTAGATATATATTAAATATTTTTTTACAGTGAGTTATAGTGTGGCATTAATATTTTATAAACATATTTTTCATTTATATAAACCCAACCCTTTTTCTACACAGTAAATACGTTCCTTAAAAAAAGTGCAAACAAAAAAAAAAATCTTCTAAAAAAATACGTGCTACTTATGGAAATTTGAGGATACGTTTCACACCTTTAAAAAAACCGTCTTAGATGAAATATCTCTAAATATTTTCACATAAAACCGCGCCAAAAAGTAGAAATAAAACTATATTATACATATTTATAAAACAAAAACAATTCATTTGTATTGCAAAAAAATTTTTAATTAGTTTACAGTGAAAATTCAGTCTGTGTTCTTCAGTTCATACAACATACAAAAATGCAAACTGAAATTAAGAATAAAACTACTAACTAACAACTACTCATCGCTACTTGATAACAAGCGTGCACGCTTATTACGAAACGGATCAAAAATGCTATCATCAGTAAAAGTGTTAGATATGTCTAACACAACTGTCGGTTTAGATTCAAATGAAGAATTTCGTCCGTTATTAAATACCTCAATTGTTGCTTTTGTTAGAAAATCTGTTACTAGAGGCTGTTTTTTATTTTTGGTTTCTCAAGTTGCTTATATAGTTCTTGATATCCTGCTACACAAAATTTATGATTACGTTGAAATTATAATACATGCTCTATGTCAAGATCATAATTAAGAAAATGTTACTTCATACTTGGAGCAAATTTTTAGCTCTAGGCTAATAGCTGAACTTCATTATTGTCATCATCATAAACTGTCATAAATTCGATAAAATTGCCCTCATCCAAAGGGCACGAACCCGCAATTTTTTAAAATTTGTGCTACTACAAAAAATTCGTGCAAAAAAAAAGTCGTTAAATTCGTGTGTTGCGTTATTTTAAAATTGTGCATAAAAATGACGTGCAAAAAATGAGTTGGGTGTAATTTTTTATATTGTAAAATATTATACTCCCTTGAATTATTGATCTGATTATGTTTTGAAGAAAGTTCTCGCATATTTAAAAAAGTATTTCAAATCTGAGTGATGTGTTCTATGAACAGGGGCGTACGTACACCTCCGCAAGCCCCGCACTGCGGAGGAGCCTAAGGCTTCTAGGGAACCAAAAGCCTGATTGACGCAATTAGCGTAATTTTCTCAAAATATGCTTTACATTTTTTTTAAAAAATACAATTTTTGAGCGATTTTCCAATTGGCGATCTAACGTCATTCAAAATCAAAACTTAATTAAACTCCTTAGATATATCTTTGATCCAATAACCAAATCAAAAAACATTTTGTTTGATTTGCTGTAATCACCGCAATGAGAGATACCCTTTTTGTTGGGTTTTTTTTAAACCACTAAATTACAGACAGATAAAATAAAAGTCAGACGGAGAATAGGATAAAATTCTAGGAAGATAAAAAAATTTATCACTGTTATTATTATAGTATATATCACAGCTGTAGGGAGAAAATAAAGACAGGATTTACTTTTTACCGAAGCAGCAGAGTAACTTATTGGCATCTTTTGTCCCCCCCCCCCTTGTATTTCATTTTCATTCAACAAAGTCGTGAATAGCGTACATCTGTTATGCTTTTTTCATGGAAAATAGTATCACGATACTTGCAAAAACATAGAGACCATTTTAAACGATTTTTTTATCTAGATTTATGAGTTTTCAATCAAATAAGACATAATGAGAAACGTTTCACAAAATTGTTTTTAGAACAGACATATATATATTTGTATTCAATTCATTTAAATATAGGGCGTGTTCTTTACTATTAAAACATTTTGATCTCACTTCTTCTCTCTTGCAATATTAGAACTGTTTTTTATATGGAATTTAATATTCTGATTCTCTTATACTAGTATTTTGTTAGTAAGACCAGAAGAAACGCAGCCCTAAAATGAGTGGAGTTAAAAAAAACTTTGAGTGGTTCTCAAAAACGAAAAATTCGAAAGGAAAGGAGTAATATTAATAACAAATATGCAAAATTGGATAACTTTTTAATATCTGCAAGTGCATCACCTTGTGCAAGTAATAGCAATGCTAGGGAACCCGATGAAGAAATCCTGGAAGTGATTAGTAATAGTAGTTGTGTCTTTGTCTTAGAACGTGGAATGTATCAGTTTTTTTATTTATTTTTTAATAATATAATTTTTGCATCATGCAAAGAACTCTCCTTATTAAGAGTTGCAATATTTATGTTAGAATATAGTCGAACTTTAGGTCGAGCTCATCCCGGGATTCAGAAACGAAGAATAAGGTAAGTGATACCTATTTTTTCTTTTGTAAGAATTTGAAATCGAAAATTATACTATACAGTGATCGTGTCTTTCTTAGTGTATAGTTTTTATTGAAGTTATCAGGTATTTTATCGACTGTTGTTAGATTTTCCATTTTAATAAATACTATAAATACTCTCCATTATACGTTATTTATTTCGTTTACTCAGACTCAGGTTGATTTTAAAATCAGTAATAAGTTTAATATTTAAATATTTTATATGATGGTAAAGTTACATTATGTTAGAGTTTTGCAATTCTTTGTATAAGATCCGGCTTGGGGCCCAAGACCTGAACTTGCGGGGAGGACCAATTATTTTCCTTTATGCCACTGTCTATGAACATGTATGTGACGGAAAAGCGTCTTTTAGACCTTTTGTTCGTCATTCTTCATCACACTTCAACAAGGGAGGAATCAAGTTTTAGGATCATGAATAAAGATAATACAATTTATTGAGAGATTCTTTTTTAAAATGTGTAAATTACTTAGAGTAAACAGTTCATATTTTGCAAGTACGATGGGTACCATTTTTTAAAAAAATTATGGTCTGGAATAATTTATTTTCTACTGACATTTTTGCGAAAAAATTCCATACTTCCATTATTTAAAGCGAAAAGAATCCCGTCAATTTTTCTTGACTTGATTTTTCACATAAAATTTCTTAAGTTTTTGCCCAAAAATAATTGTTTCTGATGTAGCATACAATATTTATCCGAAACTTTCAAATCTTAAAACGTTTTTATCCTGAAGAAAGATCTATTTAATTCTACATAAGAAAAGTTTGTTATTTTCAGTATAAACCTACTTTTCAAAGCAGTATAAAAAATTTTAAAAAGATATTTACAGAAAAGATAAAGTTCGTGGATTTTAATCTCATGCATTTGAATCATGCTAGCTTTGAATCTGAGGTGTTTGTTTTGAACTGAATAGAAACAAATTTTGAGCTTCTCAAAAATAATTATTTGCTAGCATCTGTTTAGGAATAATAGTGACTAAATTGAAAGTGCTCAAGTCTTAAATAAAATATTTCAATCTTATGAAAAAATTTGGAAAAATTAAACATAATCTCTCTTTTAAAATATTTAAACTTAGTTTTATCTATGACTCATATTCTGTAATGTTTCCAACAGGTGAATTATTCACCAACTGAGCAAATTTGGAAAAATTAATTGATTTTATAATTTTTATTTTATTATCTTTTGGTGAGACAAATATATGTAATCACATTCTAAGACAAACCATTGAACCTGAAAGGAATTGAACTGCAGATTGAAATTTTTAGGAATGATAAATCTGTTTTAGTGATGCAAATGATCCAATTTTCTGTTGGATTTAAAAGGCGACACGTGCTGGACAGTTTTCGTGCAGAGAGCATTCTGGGTCATACAAAGAAATCTAATTGCACAGCAAGTTCATTTCCACTCGCACTGTTATGTTCGTTAAGTCATTTTAATTGGCTTATGTCTTGATGAAAAATTTGCAAAAACTGGGAGATTTGGACAGGGCCGAATAACTGGTCTCCAAAAAAGTAGATGATCTAATCATTAGATTGCGTAGCATATTAATAGTAGGGATGTTATTGTTCCCCACTGCTGTCAGAGGTGGTTTCAGTAAAGCCCATTCCTTTGTCAATTAAGTTTAGAAATGCTGTGATGAACTGGATCGAGAGTACATCAGCGTGTTTTAAGACATGAAAGTACTGCTCCAACAGTCATTGTTACAGATATTCAGCCGGCATTCGAAATCTCAGTGATTGTTCCATTTGTAATCACACCATTTGTCGACGGTTTCATGACATGGGGCTAAACTCATATAGATCGTAATGACAACCGCTTTTAACAGTATAAAATTGTCGTCAAATATTGGAATGGTGTCGTTCTAAATGGTTTGGGGTGTCAATTGGCATCGATTGATTTTCCCGCCGAGTTAAATTTCGGTCTTGGTGGAGATGAAAATAAAATTGCTATGTAGAAGCAAAATGTGGTCAACCCCCAGATCGACGGTTCCTCGTGCAAAGCCACATGTCTAAATAAACTTGTGTTATGATGTGCAGTGCAATTCTGTATGATGCTAAATCACCTTTAGTCACTGGCACTTCTGAGTGGTCTCTGTTTTAAAAATCCTTCAGAGCCCTGTTTTACATAAGAGATCCTTGTTAATAGACTGTAGTTGGGGCCCCTGTAGCTTGGGGACCTGTATCATTGATACGACTGATACGGCGGTAGCTACGCCCCAGTATTTAGTGTTCGTCACGGGATTTTTTTTTATAAACCAAAATGATGTTAGAGAGATCCTACAACCAGTTGTGGTCCCATTTTCTAAATCGATTTCAACCACTTTTGCAACAAGATGATGCTCGACCACATATTGCGGCCTTCTTTAGAGCTTGTCTGCAACAAATCTATGCCATGCATCTTGAATTTCCTCCAGACGTCTCTGATCTAGAAGGAAAAAGTTGCACCAGGAAGGAGTTACCAGAATGCAATGAAATTTAAGGGGTTGACAAAATGGCCTCTTAAAGACCATAAGATTCCATGCATGAGACGAGAAGTAACCACTTCATCCCTACCGCGTAATCTTTCGAAATTACGAGCCAGGGTTCAAGTAACATAAAGTGGACTGTCGCTGAACTTCATTAAGAACCTGTACTGCTCACTCTACCGAGGCTCTTGGATGTTGTGTTTGGAATATAGTGGTCACACTCTAGAGTGAATGATACTATTATTATGCATTTTGCTTCATAAACTTTGCATATATTTTATTCTTAAAAATTTAATAATTTACTCTTCTATAAGCATTTTTCCAGCCTCTTAACTTTCATTTCTTTCAAGTGACTCCTTCCTGGTGCTACTCCTTTTTTTGTAGTCTACACATCTGATCATTGATCGATAATTTCCATAAGCTACACACGCGCACGCACTCTCTCACACACACACACACCACACACACACATTTTAATTTATCTACTAAAAGTAATACAAATTTTTTTTAAAAAATCAATACAAAGCATAGTTGAATCTGTTTTGCATAAGTTTTTAATGAACTATATTTAAAAAACGATTTATCGAAGCATAGATCCTTTATCTTTCATTTTTCACCTGCATGGGAAGGAAAACTCTCAAAATTGCTTTAGCGATATTCAACTGCCAGGTTCTTGGTAATACTTCAAAACAAAAGACTATGAAACGCGCAAAACCATTTCTTCTGCATTTGTAGGTGTTATCGGGGTATACAAGAGAAACTGCTGATTCCAAATCATCTACGACAGCGCTGACTTTAGGTGAGGCCAAATATAGAACAATTCTTTTTAGTCTTGTAAAGTATTTAAACGGATCTTCATAATTATCTTTCAAGGATTTCTCAAACTTTTTAAAACTCGTACCCATTTCTTTGTCAACATTCTCTGGCGATGAGATTCCAGTTCTAGAAAATAAAGATTTTTTTAATAAAATGTCCAAAAAATTTAAAGTAGAAGTTTAGTGAAAGAAAAATTTAACGCATGTCCACGCATTACATTGTAGTGGATTCTCACGCTAATTTTCCTTAATTAACCTATTGGGGTATTTTGTGATGTTTTTTGATATGAGAACCTTGTCTTAAGAAAAAACCGTAATGTAAATAAAAAAAGAATTTCTCTAAACAATCAGAAAAGTTGTTATTAACTGGAAGGAGCCACAGGGCATTAGTGAATGTTAATAAAGTGATAAGAGACGGTTTTGAAACTGTTAAGAGCTTAATACCGAAATTGGGTCAGTTTCATAAACTGTGCCATTAAAAACTTAGAAAAAATACTTATTAAAAGTAAAGTTTGTTTTTATTTTTTAGATCATTATGTCTAGCTTTATCACATGACGGTATATTATTGCTTTTTAAAGTGCATTGTTTCTACTCAATTTGAGATAAATTTGTGATATTTCTAATTGTGATTTAAATTTCCATCATTTTAAATTTTCTCCATATTATAATTAAGAAAGTATAATTACATTACTTAAAAGGGATTTCCTAATTTGATTGTTATTTAATCAGAGCGCAAGATTCCAGCAATTTTATACGATTAGATAAGGCCTTGTTCAGACAGATTGGTTAGGATTCAACTATACTGATATGTGTCTCTAAAATGGGTGTCATCAGACATTAAGAATCAGTGAAGACTTTGTCGTTCATTTAGGATAAATATTTGATCAGTGTAGTCTTTAATTAATCGACGAATGGACAAATTTAAAATTCTTGTATATTGATTCTACCGATAGTTTTTGGTATATTTGTTCGAAATTTTAAGACATTATTTGCAGAAGGAACGTGATTATTTAAATTAAAATTGCTTTTAAATAACATTTTGAATGCGAAATTGATGAATAGGATAAGCCTGGGTGTCACATTTTTGTTTGCAATTTTTAAGACAAATCTAGAAGTCATTATTGTATTAGGAACAAAACCACTTACTGAAACAATTCTGGTTCAATCGATACAACTTTGATTCCCCACGTATCTAATTCCCCCTTTAGATTTTCCGAAAGACCGACAGACGCGTACTTGCTAATAGTGTAAGGCGTAATATAAGGAAAGGAAACAACACCTAGAAAAAAAATATAAAACAGAACACTTATAATTTGCTCTTCATAATCTAATTCATGTGAATTCTTCACTTTAAAGTCGTTGCAGACTAATTGTCAAGGTCATGAACAGGCGAGTCACGAGTCCCAGGGTCTCTAAAGACCCGCTGTGTAGAAGTCGCTGATGCAAGTTAAATCTGTCGAGGTTCAAACGTCCTCCCGTTGGTGTAGTGTGGAAGTTTGGAGAGGAGGGTGACAGCTCAGTGTCGTTCTCGTCACTTGGTTATAGTTCAAAATTATGAGGTCTGTCACCAAGAGTCATCAAATAGTACAAAGTTAATATTCACACACTTATCCTCACTTTTTTGAATAAATAAGAAGCAGAATAATAATCTCTCTGCATTTTACAAGGATAGTAATTTTCTTACAGTTTTTCTAATATACAGTAAGCAATTAACTTTCTGATTCTTAAAATATATTATTTTATCACAGATGTAAAAAAAAATATTACATATATATGTAATAACTTAAATTGATATCTACTCATAATTCGAATCTCCTTTATTTATAACATCTAATTCATAAATCCTAATACCCTATTTCGAAACGCGTATTTTTCTCAATTTTAAAAACATGTTGGTTTATTATTGATTCTTTAGACCTTGAAATTTGATAGATTTATTGGCGATTCCAAGAAATATAGGATCAATAATGGTTTTCATGCGCTTTTAGTAATAGGGATTAATATTCCCTAAGCAATGATGTCAATTCTATAAATAGCTAATTATTCCCTTCACCTGGACACGAGACTGTATTTTTTACAATGTGTTTTCCACGGTTCTTCCCTATATATAAATACTTGATATTTGAATAATCCCTCTCTTGTATTTTTGGCTTTGTATGAGAAGCATATTCGAAAGTAAACAATGTGATCACAATCAAGGTTCTTTTAAATTTTTCGTCCCGGACTACAAAACACCTATAATAAAAATGTGAATTATTTACTTGCAAATATATTGCAATATATATATATATATATATATATACGAAGACTGTTTTTTAAGTAAGGTCCGTTTGTTTTTTAAAAAAATAATGAAATAATGACAATACTTTGTTTCAAAAAAACCTTTATTTTAGGATTTTACATACTTTTGCCTATTTTTCTACATAGTTACCGATCTTATTAATGCACTTGTTATATCTTAAAACTACATTATGAAAACCCTCTTCAAAGAAGTCTGCCGCCTGGTTCGACAGCGAAGAGTTCACGGCCGCTTTCACTTCTTCGTTGGCAATAAAGTGCTTCCCGCCAAGACTGTGTTTGAGGTACCAGAAAAGGTAAAAAATCACTGGGGGAGCAAGGTTGGGGCTCTGCATAGCGCACGCTCAGAAAAACTCCCACGTTCGAGAAGTGTTGGACCTTGCGTTGTCGTGGAGGAGCAAAACACCTTTTGACAGCATGCCACGCCGTTTGTTTTGCAATGTTCTTCCAGTACCTCAAACACAGTCTTAGCGGGAAACGTTTCAGTGACAACGCAGAAGTGAAAGCGGCCGTTAACTCTTGGCTGTCCGACCAGGCGGCAGACTTCTTTGAAGAGGGTTTTCAAAACGTAGTTTTAAGATATAACAAGTGCATTAAAAAAATCGGCAACTACATAGAAAAATAGACAAAAGTATGTACAATCCTAAAATAAAGGTTTTTTAAAACTAAATATTGGTGTTATTTTCTTAAAAAAAACGGACCTTACTTAAAAAATAGCCCACGTGTATATATATATATATATATATATTAATTTTAACATATTCTAGTAGTTATTATAGGCTGTATATTATCGTTTTACAATAATAGATTATGGTTTAATTTGTAATAATACACTGCTGGTCACCGTAAATGCAACACCAAGAAAGACAAGAGATAGCACAATAAAATTTATTTTGTAGATAACATGTTGACCAAGTATCAAATGATTAAATTTATAGACTTCTGTGAAGTGTGGTTCCTACCAGAATCAGTAGCCAGAGTAGCCGCCATTGTTGGAGATCACCGCTGCCACACGCCTCGAAATTGATTCAAAGAGACTTTGGATGTGCTCTTGGGGTACAGCAGACCAAGCGGCTTCCACACGTAGCCAAAGTTGATCTGGTGTGGCAGCTGGGGGTGAAATCTGGGTCAATCGTTGAGCAACCCTTGACCACATGTTTTCTATCGGCGAAAGATCCGGAGAGCGAGCCGGCCAGGTAAGCAGTTCAATCTGGTGATTGACGAAGAACCTTTAAACAATGCGTGCTATGTGTGGTCGCGCATCATCCTGTTGAAATATGACTGTGGCCAAGCCCTGAAGGTAAGGAAGGAAAACTGGCTCCAACACCTCGGAGATGTAGCGCTGGCTGTTTAAAGTACCAGCAATGCGTACTAGAGAAGTGCGTGAGTGAAATCCAATACCACCCCATACCATAATACCCGGTGCAGGACCAGTGTGGCGGTGCATAACGCAGCTGTTCAGCATCCCCTCTCCACGGTGTCTCCAGACTCGAATCCGACCATCGCGGTGTTGCAGACAGATGCCTGACTTGTCAGTAAAGACAACTTCATTCCATTCTGCCGCCCACAACCTTCTCTCATTGTACCATTGGCGGTGGAGACGTCTGTGGTTCTGCGTCAAGGGTAGACCAAGTAATGGACGTCTTGCGGACAGACCACTCTGCTGTAAACGGCGTCGAATGGTACTCTCAGACACTGAATGATGCGTTACAGACTAAATGGTTCGTGATGTGACTGAGCGATCCGTCACTGCCATGCGCCCAATTTGCCTGACATCACGTGAAGTGGTGCACTCATGTGGATGCGATCGACCACGTCGGTCCGTCGTACCCTCCTGCATCCAAGGGTCACATATCCGCATTACAGTTGTTTCATTTCGTCCAACACGTGCGACTAGCGATTTCCCTCAAAAATAATCCCCAATCTCGGTAGGCCACTATCCTTCCTCTGTCGAGCTCGGATACTTGAGCAAAAGCTGATCGCTGTTTTCTATGAGACATAACTGATCGTTTTTTGAAAAAACCACAAGAAAAACACAATTGCCGAACTTGAAATCGTCGAAATCTCCAAGCCTTAAATAGCGCTTTGATGTGGCGCCACAGGCGTGCGTGATGTGTGTTTGCGCTGAAATTCTAATCATTTGCATATCTCACCTCCACTAATTCATGTTGTAAATTTCATGTTATTTGCGTGCTTCCTTCAGGGTGTTGCATTTACGGTGGCCAGCAGTGTAGTTAAATTTCTCTAGACATTTCTTACTTTCCCTATGGCTCAGAATATTGTCAAATACAGGTGAAGGTTGGCTGGCCGAAAAACTTTGTTTAAACCTGCAATCCTGGTTCCTAAGGCTAGGATTTTGCTATTGTGCTCTGGCTAAGTCTTTATACTATCATGACTATAGTTATCTTAGGTTTATAACTAGTTTTTGTATATTTTTGAATTATATATTTATATATCAACAACACTTGTTTTACGTGCCATGTATGTGCCTTATAATGTAATAGAAAGGAGCAATGTATAAATATAGAGTTTCTGATTTCATCATTGAAATATTGTCCTCATCTTGTAATATATATATATACACTCATGAGGCAAGTTATTTTATACAGCCTTAGTTTAATTTTTGAAAAATGTGGGTTGTAAAAAGAGGGATTCTCTCTGCCTCTCCTGCGCATACACACTCATATACAGTCGAACCTCCATATTACGAACCTCTATATTGCGAATTTTAATATACAGTGAACTTTTTCCTGGAACCAAGAACATTTCACGATTTTCTACGTAAAATAACCTCCAAATATCGAAGTGCATTTTCCATAAAACGAACTTTTTCTCTTGTAATTCAATTTTTTATCCCCATTTTTAAAGTATTTCTGGGCATTTCAAGTTATTCTCTCTTTAAACACACTTTATGGTAGTCATAAATCCTAAATTGGGTTTATTAGGTGCCTAACTCACTGAAAGCAATATAATCCTGGGCATTTCATCCAAGAAGTGCCCCAATTGTCCAGTTCACTAGAAACATCTTCGATATCCTCTTTCACTCTCAATTGGAGTCTAGTATCCTTGAACTAGTCCTCGTTCATTTGTAGTGTTTATCACAGTCGTACTGGTAAATTCGTTTTTTGTAGCTCAAAAATGTCCAAACGCGTAAGTGCTTGAGTATCAAAGGAAAAAATTTAATTCTTCGGGAAGTGAATAAAGGCGTCAAGAAACTTTCCTTGTAGTTTTTATTTCTTTCTTTATTATAGGTCAGATATATATAATAAATATATGTGAGAGTTCATGAGAAATAACTTCTCAAAAATGTTTAACAAAAACATTTTATTTGGTTTTAACATCTAGGGGACAATTTACATTCATTTAAAGAGCTAAACAACACAGCCGTCGGCTACATGCCGTGAGCCAGAACACAGACTGACTAAACTATTTCATTTCGAAATCATACAATTGCATAATAAAAAAAAAAGACAGCCAATCAGCGGCTCGCACTACAGGCGCTTCGAACGGATATGAAAAAATAAATAATCCTTGAATAAAAAGAAAAGTTTGAGTGTCAATCATTTCGGCCGGCGGGAAAGAAGAAAAAGAGTGATACTTCCTTTCCTTCTTCAAATCCCACAACTCGGCCGTCCTGACATGTCGCTGTCCTCAGCGAACGCGAGTATAAAAACAATTTAGAACGGAAACATCCTGTAATGCTTACAATCAAATTACATTCAAAAATAACACTGACATAAAAATACACTATGAAGCAATTTGAAAAGAAATACAATAAATCACAAATGATAAACACTTCAAATTATAAAAAAAAAGTTCACAAATTAAAAACTTAAAAATAAATGCACAGTAGAAGTATGTGGAAGTATGAGCCATAAAAATAACACACGTAGAAAAATGCCAAAGGAAAATTACTAAGAGAATAAAAAAAAATGCCTATCCAAAAGGTTTCATTAGGGCGACAGCTGTTGTCGTTTGGTTTGGGCCTGCATGATTCCCTATCTTGGATACCTCGTATCTTTCCTTGCCGTTGACCTGAGTCACTTCATATGGTCCGAAAAATTTGGGTCTAAGCTTTAGACCAGTTCCAAACTGAGTTCGTTGGATGGCCACGATGTCACCGATCTTGTATTCGGTAGCTTCCCTACACTTCTTGTTGTGCTGCTTCCTATTTTCGTCTTGGATTTTGAGAATGTTTTAAACAGCTTCTGATCTAAGCTTGTTTCTTTGATCGTTGAATTCTTGAACATCTCTTCGATAGGATTTCTCTTATGGCGATGTCTTCGCTGCTTCTCATCTTTACACCTGTCAGAAGTTCGAATGGTGTAAACTTAGTGCTACGACAGATGGTGTCATTCAAAATTCTTTCGTGCTTCTGGCACGTGCTTGAACCACTTCGTGGGGTCTTCAAGGGTAAGCTTGGTCAGTGCTGGAATGAGGGTTCTATGAACTCGTTCGACTTGACCATTCCCACGTGGTACTCCTGTTGCAATTTGCAGATGCAGGATATTTTCTTTTTCACAGTACTCTTTGAAGCTGTTCGATGTGAACGCTGCTCCTCTGTCGGTGATTATCCGGACTGGGTTTACAAATGTTTTCTGTTGGAGTCTAAGTTTCTCCAACGCGTCTTCAGCGGATACGGACTTCGTAGGATAGAGCCACACGAATTTCGAAAACGCATCTACGACAGTCAGAATATGCTGATAATTCTTGTTTGTCGAGGGCATTGGTCCTATGAAGTCTACATGGTAGGTGTGGAGAGGGGTATCTCTTTGGGGATTGGATGCAACATCCCTCTTTCTTGCCGGTTTTCTTGTTTGCAAGGATGCATGGTATACAATACGCTATTGTGTTTTCCACTTTAGACTGCAATTTCGGAATGTAAAACTCTTGCTTCACAATATCTGTTGTTTTGGCGACTGCAAAATGTCCTTTCTCGTGAGCCATCTTGATCAGCTCTGTCTGCATTCCTTCTGGTACTACGACTAATTCTCGGCCATTTTCGTACTTATACAGATCTTATTCTTCATGAAGTACTCTTGATCTTGGCCCTCGTTCAATAAGGACTTAAGAGTGGTGATGTAGTCGTCCTTTTCTTGGATATCCTTAATTTTGCTGTGATAGTATCGGTAATTATCATTATAGGATACCTGCTCAATGCATCAACATGTCGCATCTTTTGTCCTGCTCTATGTTCTATTTCGTATTCGAATTCCTCTAAGAGGAAGGCCCATCTTGCGATACGTGTAACCAGGTCTTTTTTGCTCATCGTCATCTGAAAAGCGGAGCAGTCTGTCACAATCTTGAACTTATTGCCGAATAGGTAGACCCTAAACTTCTTGAGGGCTTGCACAATGGCTCAGACCTCCAGCTCATAACTACTGTATTTTTCTTCGGCTGGGCTAGTCTTTCGGGACATATAATAGACAGGATGCAACATTCCGTCATCAGCTTCTTGAAGTAGTACGGCACCGTAGCCGTATTTACTCGCATCAG
Source organism: Trichonephila clavata (assembly GCA_019973975.1). NCBI lineage: Eukaryota > Metazoa > Arthropoda > Arachnida > Araneae > Nephilidae > Trichonephila > Trichonephila clavata. Next base: position 29,252 of record BMAO01000894.1, read on the forward strand.
TTCTTGTACCTTGCCTGAATATCCTTAGGACAGGCTTTTCAGACAGCGTCTCCTTAAGTCTCTCAAAAGCTTTTCTGTACGGCTTCAAACGTAAACGATGATCTTTCTAAGTAGATCACTCAATGGTTTGGCGATACCGCATATCCTGGGATGAATTTCCGGAAGTAAC